>JAUELO010000354.1:745878-757500 GCA_032357855.1 Amphibolips quercusostensackenii
CGCACTGCTAACAATAATATCCCAGAAGATAGTCCATGCGCTCTTTATACCTTGATTGTGTATAAGCGCATCCCAAGTTGTCCTATCTATGCATTCGTATATCCCATTTTAAAAATCTATTAGCACTTCCAGCTTCTGTAATTTTTTTATTTCAATTTGCATTTATTTTGTCTTTTTGGTATGTTGCTTTTTTATCATTAACTTAAATTTCTTTCTTAGACTAAGAGGCAATAATCGGTATTGCATTTAGAACTCTTCATGAACCTTGTATTTTTTATTAGCTCTTTTAGTTTCTTATCCGCAATCAGCACCTTTTTATTTTCATTCATTTTTTAAATGGTACGCTTTGAAAGTAAACTACTCCTTAGACTTTTTGGATAATCATTTTTATACTTTAACTAATTTCAGGTTTTTATGAAACTTTTGATTTCAATTTTTAATTTTGCCTTTTTTCTTCAGCAGGATTTTCATTTCAAATAGAGCAATCAACATAAACTAAAGCCGACAGTCTACACTGATTCTGTCTTTCTACTTTTTATACTGATAACCGTGAATTTATAAACCAATTTCTTGCTTTCTTTAAAAACAATTTGCATATCCTTTTCCTTTTCTGTTTTCATTTTATCTTTCCCTTCCTTTACTGGTAGTTAAACTTTTTCCTTTCTGTGCGTGTAATAATTTTCAAATCTATTTTATTCCTTGTCGCTAAGGTCTGTAATGTTCAAAATTATTTGAAACACTTATTTCTTTTTGTTGACGGCTTCGTGGATTTTATCATTCCACCACGCAACACCACACATCCTTTGAGCAACGGCAGTACCACACACTTCGATCGCACTTCTGACAATGATATCCCGGAACATAATCTATGCGCTCTCTATATCTTTATTGTGTATTAGCGCCCCCTAAGTTGTCCTATCTATGCATTCGTATATTCTATTTTGAAAATCTATTTTGCACTTTCAGTTCTTGTGATTTCTGGGCAATAATCAATGTTGCAATAAAAACCCCTCATGACCCTTGTATCTTTTACTAGCTCTCTTAGTCTTTCACCCTTATAGGCGCATTTTCATTTTTATTTTTTAAATTGTATTTTTTTAAAGCAAACTACATTTTGAGGTTTTTGGATGACCAAATTTTTTTACAAATTCTTTGGAAATTTTTATAAGACTGTTGGTGAAGATGATAGTCATCACTGATTCTTGATTTATTTCATAGTCAAAAATTTTTTATTTTCCGACAATCAGGAAATCATTTGTTTTAGATTAAAGAAATCTCGCAAGACCAGATTTTTAATCTACCATGAAAATACTTTTAAATAAAAAAAACATTAATGCCACTTGAGGCATCGAAAATTAAGATCTTTTTTTGACTTTTGCTTGCAAACAACGACAGATTTGTCAATAACATTTTAAAAATGCATTCACCTAAACAAGTTCAACAGGAAATACCTTTTCTTCTTTTATGAAATTTTCCACTGTTCGTAAAAGAAAATTTGATTCAATTTTTCAACAACAAAATTCTAGAGACAACCAAAATTATTTGACTTGTATAAAACTTGAAAAATGTCCTCCTTATATAAATCTCAATTTGAAAAAAGTACTAAATAAGATGAAAAAAAATGTGTTTTACATAATATCAAGTATCCAAGTTTTTGCAATTCTGTTGGGAAGATAAATTTGCATTTAATAGGAAGGTCGCTTTTTTCTGTTATCTATTATTTTTTATTTTATAACTATGTGAGGAAGACATTCTGTAGGTTTTTTACAAACAAAATAATTTTGGTTGAAATTTTCACTATTTTTTAACAACTCGTGCTTTTTAGTCAAATTTAACTAGTTAAAAAAAATTTTTTCTCGAGAATTACCTTTAAAATAAAAAATCAACTTTTTGGTTGCAAGTTCTTATACTTCGTTAAAAAATTTGACGCTTCGTCTAAAATCAATTTTTATGGTTATTATTTATATTTTCATGTTAACAATTTAGCTATTTGGTAAAAAAATTTCAACGTTTTGTCGAAAAATCAATTATTTTGTTTAAAATTCAACTATTCTGTTAGTCACCTTTCTCTAGAGTATAATAGTATGTATAGTTTTTTTTTATTTGAAAATTCCATTTATTTTATTGATTATTCAATCTTCTATTGAGTATAATATAAATCGATAAATTTAATTTTGATTTAGGAAACATAAAAGGCGTCTATTTCCAAGAATATTTTAGAAGAAAGTGTATACAACGAGAACTTTGCTTCTATTCATCAGTAGATATGGTCGGTTTTAACCGGACGCCAAGCTAAGCTGAGTCCCCAATGGACAATGTGTATTCATTCAGTGAAATGAATTTCATTGACGAAACATTTATATAACATGAAAATATAATTTCTTTAAAGTTTCTTTGTTTTACTAAAAAACTGACTAATTAAAATTCAATTTCTATTATGAAGTAAATACCAACATGTACAGTAAGACAAAGAATTTTTTAAATATTTATTTGAATTCGTGAAATGAAAGGGTTGAAGATCTGTAAAGAATTTTGAGTGTAAGTTTACTAATTTACGGTCAGAAATTTTTATAACTTAAAATAACTATGAAGCAGAATTGATTTAAAAGTTTTAGATTTTAATTTTAAATTCTTTTATTCCGTTTTATTATTATTGCTTTATTTATTTATATTTATATTTTTTGTTTGCAGTTATTTTTTCCCGAAAATAATCTACTTATTTATAAATTTTATTGGTTGTTTAATAATTTAACAATTTTGTTAAGAAGGCATCCTTTTTGGTCAAGAATTCAAATATTTCGTAGAAAACTTACTTTTTCTTTATATTTCATATTTTAGTATTTAAAAGCCAAATACAATCTTTTCGGGCTAAAATTTAACTATTTTTTCCAAAAATTTGTCCTTTTTAATCAAAAATTCATCTATTTTAGTATAAAAATTTTATATTTCTTCGATAAAAATATAAATGTTTGGTTAAAAATTCACCAATTTCATTAAAAACTCATCTTTTTTGGGTGGCAATTCGACTGTTTTTTTTTTAATTCAACTTATTTGCTTATAATTCTTCTATTGTTTAAAACACTCACTGGTTGTTAAAAATTCGTATTTTGGTGTTAAAAATTAACTATATTTTTTTCTGGATAAAAATTTTAGTATTTTATTTAATTGTTTTGAAAATTCATCTATTTTAGTAGAAATTGCATCTTTCTTGAATGAAAATGCAAATTTTTGATAAGAAATTTAATAATTATGTTAAAAAGTCATTTCTTCTGATCGAAAATTCAATTATTTGTAAAAAAGTTAATTATTTTTTAAAATTAATATTTTGGTATTGAAAAGACAACTGAAATCTTTCTGAATAAAATTCGCCCATTTTTGTTTAAATTTGTATTTTTAATTGAAGAAATAATATATTTTAGAAAACAGTGCACCATTTTGAGATAGAAATGCAACTATTTGCTGGAAAATTAAACGATTTTGTTACAAAGTTACTTTTTTTGTTTTAAAATTCAACTGTTTTGCACAGAATTTAATTTTTCTTCATTATTCATATTTGGTGTTAAAAAGCAAAATAAAATCTTTTTGGGATAAAAATTCAATCTTTTTTTTACAAAATTTGTCTCTTTAATTTTAAAGCTTACATTTATAAGTAGAAATTTCATCATATTTGGACAAAAATGGAACTGTTTTATCAAAAATTTACCAATTTTTGTAAAAAGTAATTATTTTTTGTTGAAAATTCGAATGTTTCGTTAAAATTTAACTCATTTTTAAATAATTTAATTATTTCAACTAAAATCTTTTTAGGATGACAAATTTTTTTTATGATCTGTTTTAGTGGAAATTGCATCTTTTTTAGATGAAAATGCGATTGTTTGGTTAGCTATTGAACCATTTTTGTTAAAAGTCATTCTTTTTAGTAGGGAATTCAACTATTTAGTATTTTATTAGTAATTATAATTTAAATTGATTTTAATTTTATTTTTATAGTATACTATTTACACTTTTTTCAAATTAACATTTAGGCGTTTAAAAGTCAACTGAAATCTTTTTTAATAAAAATGCGCCTTTTTAAATTTGTATTTTTAGTTTGAGAATTCATCAATTTTAGCAGAATTGCATCTTTCTTGCATGAAAATGCAACTGTTTGGTTAAAAATCAAACAATCTTTTATACTTATCATTTTCTGTTAAAAATTTATTTGTTTTGTTGTAAATTCAACTAATTCTTCAAAAACTCAACTATTTTTTAGAAAACTCACTTGTTGTTTAAAATTCATATTTCGATGTTGAAAAGTCAACTAAAATCTTTTTTGGATGAAAATTCAACCATTTTCATGAAATTTTTGCTAATTGATTGAAAAGTTTTTCTGTTTTAGTAGAAATTTCATCTTTTTCAGATAAAAATGCAATCACTTGGTTAAACATTTGTCTTTTTGGTTGAAAATTTAAGCATCTTCGTAGAAAATTCACTTCTTGCTTAAAAGTCATATTTTGATGCTAAACAGTCAAACTAAAATCTTTTGTGGCTAAAAATTTGAATGTTTTGTTTTAAATTCGTCTTTTTAATTCAAAAATCCATTTGGTTTTGTAGAAATTTTATCTTTCTTAGATAAAAATGCAAATGTTTGGTTAAAAATTACTCTTCTTTGCTTGACGATTGAACTATTTTTGATTTACAATTTTGGTTAAACTACTTTGTTAAAAAATCCTTTTTTTGTTAGAGATTCATATCTGTAGTTAAAAATTTTTTTCTCTGTTCAACAGTCTAAATTTTTTGTTAAAAACTAATCTTTTATTGAAAATTCAACTGCGTGGGTAAAAGTTTAACTACTTTGTTGAATAATTTTTTTTTAAAGAAGGTTTATCTCTTTGGTTGCAAATTTAAATTTTTGTTGAAATTTAGTTTTTTGCTGAAAATTGATAATTTCTCGTTAGAAATTTAATATTTGTACAGAAAATTCATCTTTCGGCTAAAAGGTTCAACAATTTATGTGAACTTTTTATTTCTTTGATTGCTAAAAATTTTTATTTGTTCAGGATTCGTCTTTTTGGTTCTGAAATTAATTTTTGTAATGTGAAATAAGATTTATTTTCTTTAAATATATATCATTATAACAATTTTTTGTTAAGAATTTATTTTTTCAGATGATAAATTTATTTATTCAGTTAAAAATTAAATTGTTCTGTTGAAAATTTAAATGTTGCTTCAAAATGTCATCTTTTATGATAGAACTTTTTTAAAATAAATAAACAAATTTGGAAATTTTTTAATTTTCATTTAAAATATTGTTTGATTTTGTTTATAAAAGATCCTATAGAAAAAAAATATTACAAAATTCAAATGCTGGTATTTGAATATGAATGGTCAGCAAACATGAAAGACTGTTTGAGGAAATGAAAGGGGGGGGAGGCAAAAATATTTTGTTGAGGTTCGCTATAGTGACTTAGTACGGCTTCTCTTCTTATTAAAAAATGTAGCATTTACACTTAAATCTCAGTATAAGAACCCTCAGCTTACGATATTCCTAAAACTGATAGCCTTCGCAGTTTCGTAATGAGAGGAGCCACGGAGCCAAAAAAAGAAGATGTGGTGCGTCATGCGTCTTAATTTAATAGAAAAAATAAATGCGGGCCTGGCTGTTAATATTAAAATTCTCCCGATTTAGAATCAAGGTCACTGCAAGCCATGCCCAAATCAGGTCTTATATCGGGAGTTAAGTGTATATACAAACTCAAAACAGGATATCGTTTTCTTTAAATCAATCTCTTTTTTTCTCTCTCTCTCTCTCTCTCTGGAGCGAGTGGTTTTAGCTCCAGTGGTATCATATCTTACCGCGCGTTCCGCGTTCTTTTAAATAGAAACTTGCGAAATATTCATGGTAAATATTCAGCCCCATTGAAATACACACAAGCCCATTGCCAGGTAGCCGTGGTGAACGAATAACGTAAGTAAGCTCACACACATACATATAAAAGTTTACGCGTATCTATTTCTGTGGTTTTGCACATACACGCACACACAGGGTGCCGATAAAACACTGCGGTATCCGCAGGTTTCGCGCTCTGCTCCGTCATAAAAGAGCCCCGTGTATGCCGCCGGTGCCGTATCTTTAGAAATATTGGTTAGATTTACATATTTTACCGTAAAGAGAAGTAGTAGGTACCTACCGCTGAGTAAAGGAGGAGGTTCGAGTGGGGCATATTGTGGGGTGGGTGGGTGCGTGGAACGAGGGGGTGGCGAATGGGAATCCAGGGTTGCTTGAATGCGGGCGGCTTCAGAGATGCTAAATATTAATACCTACTAGTGTTCCTTTTATGCTCTGTCTCTCCCACCACCCACCCCTATCGCTCTTTGGTAACCACCAACTCTCTTTTGCCCTTTCTCTATTTTCTCTACTTACTCCCTCTTTTCCAGCAAGGTGGCTTATCCTATCTTGAGTCAGGGCTGCGCTCGACTTTTTGGCCGAATTGGTTTTTTACATCGTTTCTTTGACAATAAAATTGAAGTTTTTAATCATCGTTTACTTTACCTTGGTTGTGATTCGAATGTCTCTCGAAATTTCGGAACGAAAATGCCAAGCTGTTATGTCTATTCTGTTTTGCATATCATACTCCAAGCGGCAGATACTTCGTATTCCAAGTAGTCCGCACATCGTACCCTAAGTGGTCAGCACATCGTACCCCAAGTGGTCAGCACATCGTACCCCAAGTGGTCAGCACATCGTACCTCAAGTAGTCGGCACATCGTGCCCTAAGTAGTTAGCACATCGTACTCCAAGTGGTCGCACATCGTACTCTAAATGGTAGCACATCGTGCCCTAGTAGTCGCACATCGTGTCTTATATCACAAGGAAACATTATTTTTAGATATGGCGATAATGAGGAAATTTGCTTGTTGCAGTGTAGCATGTCTTCTCTGATCATTCTCTTTTCCGCTGCTACTCAGGAATCATCTATAAACTACGTTATCAATTTTATGGAAAAATATTCATTCTTCGTCCTACCTTGTTGACAATTGTAGTTTTTCCTTCGCCCCCCCTCCCTTCTACGAAAGTGACGAGGTCGTTGGCTATATACGTATTTCACGTTTATTCTGCGTTTTTCCACGTTTCTAATAAGTTGTACTTTAGTGACTACAATTTTGTACCAGAAAGAAGGCTTCAAAGAAATAGTTATATTTTAAAAAATATAAATAATGTATTAACAAAATTATTGACTTTGAATGAATCATAGTTCAATTTTTAACCAACACCCATGAATTTTTAAAGAAAGATTTAATATTTCGTATTTCATGCATAAATATATGCATTTTTAATCCGAGAGGACGAATTTCCAACAAAAAAGTTAAATTTTAGACTGAAAAAAAAATTTACAACACAATTAAATTTAAAATCGACCAGACTGAATTTTGACCAAAAATGTAATTTTTATATAAAGAAGATGAACTTACAACTAGAAGCTATAAGTTTTTAACCAAAAATACTATAATTAAATTTTCAATTTAAGAAATAATTAGGAAGGAAACGAATTTATTACTAGCTAAACTAAACCAACAACAAATTTAACAAAATAGTAAAATCTACAGCTCATGAAATTAATTTTTAAAAAGCAAGATAAATTTTCTACCAAAAAAGACGAATTTGCAACAAAATACATAAATATAACTCTAAAAAGTTTAATTTTTCATCCGGCACCATCGATTTAAAAAAAGAACTTAATTTTTCACTAAGTATTACATTTTTTTAATAAAAAGTTTAATTTTTACTAAAATAGTTCAACATTCCAACAAAATAGTTTGAATTCTAACCAAAAAGATAAATTTTTCAAAACGGAAATTTATTTTTTACCAAAAAGGATGAATTATTTACAAAATATATAAATTATCCACAAAACATTTGTTTTTCACTCTTAACATCAAATAGTTAGATTTTTCACCAAAATAGTTAAATTTTTCAAATAAATAAATATATGTTTTTAAACAAAAATTGAATTCATACAAATAACCTTAAAAAAAATTTTTTTACCAGTTAAATTTAACCAGAAATTATTTTTTTAATAGTTAAATCCATAGTTAATAAAATGAATTTTCAACAAAATGCATGAATTTTACACACAAAAAAGTTGAATTTTCCACCCGACACTATGGACTTCCAACAAAAAACTCAATTTTCTACCGAAGAGTTAAATTTTTAAACAAAAGAGATAAGTTTTCAACAACAACAAAAAATTTTTAACAAAAAATAGAATAGTTAAAATTTCAGTTGAAAAAATTAATTTTCAACGAAAGAATAAATTTTCTCCTAACTGAATGGAAAAAAAAGCTTTTAACAAAATAGTCACATACACTGCCAAAAAGGTGAACTTAAAAAAAGGAGATAATTTTCTACCCCAAAAGTCAAATTTTTAAGAAGAAAATAAATGTTGCATAAAAAAGTTGAATTTTCTACCCAACACTACGGTTCTTGAACAAAAAACCTAATTTTCCACCAAGTAGTTATTATTTCAAATAAACAGATTAACTTTAAACAAAATAGTTTGATTTTCTACAATAATACTTAAATCTTGTAATAAAAAAGATAAGCTTTAAACTAAAAAAGGCATCTATTCAAACAAAAATTAAGTAGTTACATATTCAGTTTAAAAACTTAATTTTCAACAAAAGGATCAATTTTTTCTTAGTGAAATAAACAAAAAATGATAGTTTTTGACTTATATAGTTTAAGTTACAGCCAGAAAGGTAAATTTAAAACATAGAAGATTCATTGTATACTTAAGAAAACAAATTTTTAACAAAATGCATGAATATTACGAACAAACAAAATTAATATTTTACCCGACACTATGTATTTTAAGCAAAAAACTTTATTTGCACTAAGTATTTACTTTTTCAAAATTATAGTTAAATATCTCGCAAAAATA
Organism: Amphibolips quercusostensackenii; assembly: GCA_032357855.1. Classification (NCBI taxonomy): domain Eukaryota; kingdom Metazoa; phylum Arthropoda; class Insecta; order Hymenoptera; family Cynipidae; genus Amphibolips; species Amphibolips quercusostensackenii. Next base: position 754,800 of record JAUELO010000354.1, read on the forward strand.
ATTAAATTTATGAGTAAGAAAGATCAGTTTTCAAGTGAAAAAGATAGCTTTAAAAAATGAAATAGTTACATGTTCAGTTAAAAAAATTAATGAAAGAAAATGAATTTACTTTCAGTTAAACTAAACCAAAAAAGACAAATATTTGACAAAATAGTTAAATACACAGCTAAAAAGATGAATTATAAGAAAAAAGAATAATTTTCTACCCAAAAAGACGAATTTTCAACAAAATACATGAATTATAGGTATTTTAAAATTTTTTTAAAAATTTGAATTTTTCACCCGACACTATAGATTTTTAACAAAAAAATAAATTTTTCAAGAAGTAGTTACTTTTTCGAATCAATATTTTAATTTTTAACCTATTAGTTGAATTTTCTACTTGAATAGTTTAATTTTCAAGTAAAAAAGCTAGGTTAAAAAAAAGAAAACAAGATAACATTTTAACCAAAAATGGAATAGTTACATTTTCAGATTAAAAAATAAATTTTCACCATTAAATATATTTTCTCCTAGTTAAATTGGACCAGAAAAGGCAAGTTTTTAACAAAATAGTTAAATCGTAGCCAAGAAGATGAATTTTCGAAAAGGTAGAATAATTTTTAACTTATAAAGAAAAATTTTTAATAAAATGCATTAATATCACATAAAAGAAGTTGAATTTATAAGTGAAAAATTTAAGTTTTCATCTGAGAAAGGTAACTTTTTAAACGAAAAGAGAATAGTTAAATTTTCATTTTTTTAAATTAGTTTTTGAACAGAAGAATGTTCTATTCAAATTAAACCAAAAATTATAAGTTTAAAAAAAAATTGAATCCATATCCAAAAAGAGGAATTTCCAAAAAAGAAGATTAATTTTTCACCCAAAAAGACGAATTTTTAACAATATAGTTAAATTTATGACAAAATAACTTGGACCTTTAGGTAAAAAGAAAGTTCTTTAGTAAGAAAGTTAACTTAAAAAAAAATGAAATAGTCACATTTCCATCTAAAAAAATTAATTTTCGACGAACAAATGAATTTCCTATCAGTTGAATTAAACCAAAGGAGACAAGTTTCTAACAAAATAGTTGCATTTATGACAAAATAAGTTAGATTTTTAAGTAATAAAGACAAGTGTTACATTTTCAGTTTAAAAAATTAATTTTCAACAAAAAAAAGTTCGCCATCAGATAAGTCGAACAAAAGAAGACGTGTTTTCATCAAAATAGTTAAATCAACTGAGAAAATGTCTATCAGATCTGAACTTAAAAGAACAATCTCATTGTACATAACATCATGTCTTTGTTTTCTAAATTTTCATATAGAGAAAAATAAAAAAAAACAACATTTGTTAAAGCCATTTTTTGTTCAAAAATTTGTTGCAAAACTCGTCTCGTTAAAATTGTTTTTCTAATTGTTATCTATACAAAAATTTAAGAAACCCAGGAGCTTCATCTTTTAAAATTTCAACATTTAACACAAAATACTAATTTTTGAAAAATAATAAAATAATTAACCTTTTGATAGAATATTTCAGGCCAAAGATAATTTCGCAAGTTTCAGCTACTTTGCCTCTTAATTTCCTTCTCTTCTTTTTCTCATTTAATTCCTCTTTTCTCTTAACTCGAGTATTTGGTACGATGTCACGGTTATTTCTGAAGTGGTTCCAAGCTCAGCTGATTATGTTTATTCATCCGCAGCAGAGCTAAGTAATTTTTTTCGGTTCTTCTGATGTTTTGCGGGATGATTCTAAATTGTTAGGTAATAGCGGCTCGAAATTCGTCGAGGTGGTTCCGACAAGAAGCCCTATAGCCCCGTCAGAACGAGGGGTTTGTAATTTGTGCTCGGTGACGCGAGCTACGAGGCTGCTTTGACGCTGAGTAATTTCTCCTATTAACTTTACATCATAATTACTGATATGGTTTTGTAGGCAAAGTCACATGTTAATAAATCCCATTCAGTGCTTTTCTACTTCAAAAGTTCCTTTGCATTGCAAGCTTCTCAAATTTGAAATAAAAAACATCCTCTTCGAACGTAAGACGGGGATCATCGGGATATGTTGTTAGATTTTGTTTAAGAAATTACACGAAAGAATTACATATACATATACTTGACAACTCACAACTCCCATGTCACATCTTACAATTCACAACTCACATCTCGCAACTCACAACTCACAAGGGCAGGGAAAATATGATACATGTGACGAAATGAAAGAAGGTAAGTAGGGTAACTAAGGGGTAAGGAAGTAGGGGAAATGATTTCCTGTATCAACTTTACATCATAATTACTGATACGCTTTTGTGGGGAAAGTCACATGTAAATAAATCCAATTCGCTGCTTCCCTACCGCAAAAGTTACTTTGCATTGCAAGCCTTATAAATTTGAAATCAAAAACATTCTCTTAAAAAATAAGACAGAATTAATCGCGATTTTTTTTATTTTTCTCAATGAATCACACAACAGAATTAAACATAGATATACTTTAAAACTCACAACTCACAACTCACAACTCACAACTCACATCTTACAACTCAAAAATAACATCTCGCAACTTACAAAGTCAGAGAAAATATGATAAATGTGACAAAATGAAAGGTGGTAAGAAGGTAAACTGAGGGGTGAGGAAGTAGACGAAATAATTTCCTATATTAACTTAATATCATAATTACTGATATTATTTTGTGTGGAAAGTAGAATGTGAATTAGTCCCATTTAG
>JAUELO010000354.1:772224-786034 GCA_032357855.1 Amphibolips quercusostensackenii
GATATATATTATTCGATATATCGATATATCAATATATATATATATATATATATAATTATTATTATACAATTAAGCCATTTCTCTTTTGGTGTAGGCGAGACTCACTCGGTGAAATCGAAAGAGTCATATTTGGTTGGAGTATACTGTGAAGGTAACCAGCCTTCAGTAGTGTACTGGTCGTCCTCTGAGTACGAAACCAAAAGCATATATACATATATACACAAACACATATTCATACATACATATATATATATATATATATATATATGCATATGCATGCATACACACATATACATACATGCATATACATGCATGCTTTTAGTGAATAAATGTGTCAAAATAGTAAAAAAAATTGATCTAAAAATGCCCAAAAATTTCTAAATTTTATGATTCTTGCCTGCTTAAGCCATTAAAATTAAAATTATTACAATTACTGAACAAAAGTCTGGTATTATTATGATTAATATTATTATACATTATGCCATTTTCCTTTCGGGCTAGGCGCTACTCACTAGGCGAGGAAGGAAGTATTTTTGGGGGGGAGGGGTGATAGGAGTATATTCATTATAGATTTTATAGATTTATATGTATACACAGTATGACCAACGGCCTAAGTTTGGGGCAAAATGGCATAATGTTGAGGCACAGCGGTATAAAGTGAAGGAAAAGCCACAAAAAGTTAGAAAAAAGTTATGTAAGGTGGAGGCAAAGTGGCATAATTTTGGGGCGAAGTGGTATAACCTGGTGTAATATAGCCTATGGGGTAATGTGGCACATGTAGTAACTTTTGGCACTAGGACCTATATCACTGAGATATCAGTAAGATCTCTTCGTAATAAAAAAGTATAATATTTTCTGAAAAATTTGCTAATAGAAAATAAAGAAAGGAGCCGGTCAAACTGTGAAGTCATGCTGAATGTAATAGAAGCGATATAGTGAGTATTCGAATTCACTGGCACTAAAACAGCACTAAATCTTGTACAATCAAACTCTATTGTTCGTCTAGGTCTGTCAGTCTGCATCATACCGATTCAGCGGTTACGTAATAGTAATACGTATACGTATATATACATTTAGTCGCGTCTGCGCGAATTTGCGAAAATACGAGTCGTTATATCGAGGCATCACTTGTACTGACAACGCGTACAAATCACAATAGAGAAGTTGACTGCTTTTGATTTAACGGGAAACAATGGCGACAGACACTACTTACTTGCAGTTATTGTGGCTTGCATATACCCGACCATAATTCCCGATAATTATGCGAGCAAGTCATTTTCATCGCTCATTTTTAGCATCTCTCCAACCACCCTACATGTTGATTGCAATTTTTATAAAAGTTAGCAATAATAGTGTTGCAAAACAAGTTTCTTGGAAAATAACTGTTGTGGGAAATAGTATCAAAATTCGCGGTAAAGAATCGGTTATACGTTAATGTCCAATTTCTTTAAAGCATTTCTTTGTCTTTCTGATAAGACTTGTACGTAAGGTAAAATGTATGGTTTTACTACTAATCCAATCCCTCTAACCACCCTACATGTTGATTGCAATTTTAATAAAAGTCAGCAATGACAGTGTTACGAAACAAGTTTTCCAAAAAATAACTGTTTTGGGAAATAGTATCAAGATTCGCGGTAAAGAATCGTTAATACGTTAATGTCAAATTTTTTCAAAGCATTTCTTTGTCTTACTGATAAGACTTGTACGTAAGGTAAAATGTATATATTCTGCAAAAATTTTTCGTATTTAGTGCAAAAAATGAAAATTCAAAGATAACATAAATAGTGAAATTTTCAAGTCTAATCAAGATTTAGAAAATTTTTGCAATTTTTATCGATAATATGTTCAAACAGACTTCTAATTTGATGTTAACCTGTTGGACAGATTAAACTGCAGTGATGAGCACTAAACACAGGTGAAATATTTTGCTTGATATTTGACAAATAAATCTATAGCAACAAGTTTTCGATATGTATTTCAGAAAAATACAATATTTTTATAAATTAAAAAAGTTATTGATTCATTTTTCATGTTAAAATCGATTTTTTCGAATGTGCTCACCTCTGCAAGCTAATAAACCAAACTGATTGGTACAAAATTATAACGATAATTTAAAGCAACAAATTCTCAATACTATTTGTAAGAATTTTCGTTATCTTGAATATTTGAAAAATTTTTGCGTATTCAGTGTAAAAATTAAAGTTCAAAGATGACAAAAATGGTGAAATTTTTAAAACTTTTGAAGATATTGAAAAATCCTTTAACATGTATCGAGAATATATTGCTACAGGCTCTTTATTAGAATTTGATGTAAATCGGTTGGATATATTAGACTGTAGAGGTGAGCACAGGAAAAAATTATTTTGCTTACAATTGTTTAACAATAATTATTTTTTAAAACTTCGTTTTGCATTCTCACTTTTCGCGAAAAAAATTTCTAATATAACAATCGTTTGCATGATAATTAACTCGAAAACAAATTATCAATATTAGAAATGAATCAATAATAACTTTGTATAGACTCAAGTGTAATTATTATGAAAAATAAACTGATTAGAAATATTCAATATACATGAAGCAGTGAGTCAGTGAACAAAGTTAAAAGTTTAAAGTATTGTGTAACAGATGCAATATGAACCAGTAGAACGTTAATCAAATATAAAATTTTTCAATCTCCAGAAACAAAACTCGTAAGTACATAAGAATTTGAAATAAAGCAAAGTAGGTACATGGTTAAAGGGGACGTGATATTTATACAAAAGTATAAGAAAATAAGCTTTTTGTGATGTCTGAAAAAAATTTCACTTACTCATAAAGTTGTAATTGGCAGATTTTTCACACAGCAGATGTTTTTGGTGGAATAAGCATATTATATAATGGAAAAATACTAGAAACTTGTAAAGTTTTTTGCTTGACTTTTAATATTAATTAACTATAAAGAATTTTGCGTTAAGATGTAATTCATCATTATTAAAAAAAAACAAATATTAATTTTGCTAAACATTAAAATTTCCCAAATATAAAAAGCTTTAAGTATTGAAAAATTTATAATTAATTACTTTAAATATGAAGTCTCAAATAATATAGCTCCTGAAGTTCAGAAATTAGAACAATTCTCATTTAATGTCTGTGATGTTTAATTTTTATCTCAAAATACTAAATAAATTGGATTTGACTGTTTTGGAAAATAATTCAAATGACTGTTAGATTTAATCATTTTCAATTAAAATAATTTGAAAATAAGGATTCCAGAATATAGAAAAATTGCAAAATCTAAAACTGAATCGTTTAATATGGTTCAATTTCAAAGAAGGTATAACTTTAAATAAAAACGTGGCCTTTCAATATTACATCATTTTGTATTAAAGCATTTCATTTTTTTAATTTAAACATACCAAATATATTAGTAATAATTTAATTAATTAATAATTTTGCCCTTATTAAAGTGTAACTATTAAAATTACAATTTTAAAAATATTTCCGAAATTAAATTTAAAGTTTTACCTTGTAGGCTTTTAAGTTTAAACGATTTCATTTTCAACCAGAAAAAAAGATTGCAAACACAGGAAAAGCATTTTTTGAATTAGTAAATCGAATTTTTAACAAGATTTGAATTTTTAACCAAGAAATATTTTCTAGTCAATGAAGAAAAAAATTTCATCCAAAATGTTGAACTGTAAAGCTGAAAACACGAGCTTTCGACAGAACAGTTGAAGTTAAATTGAATATTTGAATTTTAAACCAAAAAGTTTAATTTTCTACTAAAAAATAGACATTTTCAATAAATAACATATATTTTTCACTAAAAATTTCCATTCTTAGACAACAAAAAAACAATTTTCAACTAAAAATGCAATAGTTAAATTAAGTAGTACAGACAATAATTTAAAAAAAAACGAATTTTCTACTGAATATTCAGTAATTATTAAATCGCTAAGTTTTCAGTTGAAAAAATTAATTTTTAACAATAAAAAGCAATTTTAGACAGAAAGAAATGTAATAGTTTTTGTTTCAATTGAAAAATATTTTTATTTTAAATAAAAAATAGTTAAATTTCACAAAAAATTTTTAACATACTAGTTTGAATTTTCAACTCAAGCAGATTTATTTGTAATCAAAAAATAAAATTTTAAATAAGATACATAAATTTTTAACCAAACAGTGAAATCTTGAATTTAAAATGCAATAGCTAAATTTTTATTCAAAGGAATCAATTTCAAAAAAAGATACAAGAATTTTCTACTTAAGCAAATAGATTTTTTACCGAATAGTTGAATTTTGTACTAAATTGTACAATTTTGTACTAAATTGTTAAATTTTTCGGTCAACAAGACAAGATATTTACAAAACGGTTGAAATTTAAAATTTTTCGGTTTTCGGTTTAAAAAAATTAATTTTTGACAACAAAAGAAACAAATTTTCCGAGAAGATAGTTGAGTTTTTGATCTAAGAAAGTTAATTTTTAAATGAAAATATAATTTTGCGAACTATTTCCAAATATATAAAATTTATGGTGCTTAAAATTTATTTTAAAAAAAGTAAAGATTCAAGCAATTGAAAAAGCCAGACTACTCGATTTTTTAAAGGTAAATATTAAGTGCGAGAAAATTTCCACAGGCTTGAACAAACTTCGAGGGCATTTTTGCAAAGCTTCTTAAAATTATTTTAGTTTTTAAAGTTTATAAAAATAAGTTATGGCCTAGAAAATTAGAAAATATCTATATCTTGCAAGATTTTTTAAAAACGGCAAAAACAGTCGACTTGTACCGAATATTTTTACCGGAAAAAGCCACGATTTTTTCGAATTTGACCATTTTTAGAAAATTTGTAAGAAGCGATAGTAAGAAAAATTCGGTAACAATAAATATTTTGTAAAACAATTATTTTTTGTATGCTCTGAATTTTCTTTTTAAAAATTAGGTTCTGTCTTTCACAAAACATAATATAATTTCGCTTTTCGCAATCGCAGAAAACTTTTTTGTATAGAAACCTGATTGTAAGCACGCAGACTACCTTAAGATAGTGATTTTCACCGGAAACAATATCGACTCAAATTTTAAAGAAGATTTGCAATTTTGAAATAACAAATAGTTAAATACTTATTCTAAAAAATAAATTCACAAAAAAAAATTTTAACAAAAACTAAAAAAAGAAATTCTAATAAAATAATTGAAGAAAAAATTTTATCATTTTCAACAAAAAATAAAATAGTTCATTTGGACCAAAAAAAGAGACATAAATTAAAAATATAATACAGTTGAATTCATACAAACATGAATTAGAAAAAAAATTAACAAACTTTTAAATAAATTTGTTATTTTGAACCAAAGATCATTATAGTCCATAAGATCTTTTTAATTTTTAACAGCTTCGGGTTATATTTACGTTTTTACCAGAAAATCTGTCATTAAAAAAATGGACTAAATAAAAAAACAGATTTAAGGGAAGATTTGCAATTTCTTTACATCAGAATTCAATGAAGATCGAAAATATGCAATTGTAGGTTAAGCTTAACTCTTTACGGAAAAAATATTGCTATTGATTTCAAAGAAGATTTATAATATTTAATTAATTGTACATAAATTTTTCTTTTTTGAATGAAAATTGTTGATCTCAAACAAGAATTATCTGACCCAGAAAAAATTACAGTTTATTTTCAGAAAATAATAAGAAGGATTTTTGTGTTTGGGATAATTACTGTGCAGTATTGGCAAGTGTATCCTAAGATTTTTGATAGTTATTTTAATTTCAGCTTTAGCTAAATTTTTAATTTTTAAAAGTAAAATGCATTTATTCTGCACTAGGCGCTACTTATTATTACGATCGAACTTCACGTACAGGCAAGTTCGTTTGATCATATAATTATACTGTGTCTCAAAATTTGAGATAGCATATAGATGCTTAAAGACAAGATGCAACTTTTTATTTCTTGTACATTTTTCAAAATAATGGTTACTTATAAAATATGAATTAGGTACAAACAAGCTTAATAAAAATTATGCTAACTCTTCAAAACCAATTTAGAAAAAAAGTGCTTAATTGTACACTTTAAACATTTGAAACTTCAAAAAGACATACACCTTCATGTTGTAAAATCAGTGATAAAGGGTATAAAATGTACCTACTGCATAGTTTTTATGTACAATTCATATATTAGTTTTGTTGATATTTATTCTTTATTAATTTTTCCTTCTCCTCTCGTTCTCTAATTCTCTGCCCCTGCATATCTGACTAATAATGATGAATTACTTCTGGATGCTAATCTAATAACCCTAGGGTATCATAGAACTGGCATTCTATCTTCGACGAGTCGCGACTTGGCAAACTAATCGGCTCTCAGTATCAGCGTCTTGAACGATAAGGGAGTGGTTTTCAAACCGACGTCGTCTACTCGAAGGAGCACTCCTTTGGACCCTGCGTCAGACAGTCCTGGCTGGCACAGCTTTTGCTATCAGTGGCTCTGGCAGCGAAGCCTGCCTATCCATCCATACCACAATGCGGAGATATTAATTATGAGATATTATGATAAGACGCGAACAATACACCCCTATTGAATGAGAGATCCTCCCACCACTTTACCTCTAAAGATGGGATAGGATGGGGGAATGTAGGGGGGGGGGGTGAACTACCCCTTGCTTGATAACCTAACGTACCCGATTCGATTATTCTACTATTGTATGTACACATTTCCTACATCCTGATATTACACGAACACGCACTTATCGACACGCCTCAAGAAGAGGGAATGTGTTGAGAGAAATTATAGATCTGGAGCCAAGATTCCTCTGAATGGATGTCGCACTAGGCATATTCCAGACTTCTCTAATGTTCCTCGTACTTGTTGGTACAAGACAGTAGGCGAAGGGTGGCCTTTATGGCCTGCTGTGAGAAAACACGAGCATCGATCCAAGTTGGTGTAAAGGATTCGTAATTACCCGGTCTCCTGGATAAGGACTTCTCGGATCGTTTTACGACCTTTCGGACTCCAAGATTTACCGCTTATCGTTTCGAGTGAACAACAGGGCAGATTCAGCCATTGGAAACTATAGGTTAGCTATCTTCTCAAGTGATGCTTTTCGCCAAAATTATTTACCTTGATGTTCTTAAGACAATGTTTAAATTATTTTTTGGGATAAAGTTAGACTTAATTATTTTTACGGATAGCCTTGATTTAGAACTACTTAGAAGTGTTTGCACATCTAGTCTCTCTTTTTTTCCTTTCAGTCATCCATAAAATTATATCTTCACCAGGTGTTTACATTGTGTATTGTAAAAAATGTTTTAAAAAAACAGAAGTCGATTAAGATTTGCCAAAAAATTTTTTTTTAACATTCGTTTTTTGGTTTTTAGAAGAACATATTGACGCTATGGTTTGAATTTCAGGAACAAACTTTGGAAAATCCTTTCATTTGTTTTTAAATGTTCTTACGTGATATGTTTCCTTCGAAAGATCAAAAACAGCTGTATCAGGAGTCATTCGACGCATAATTTTATTTGATTTCAAATAGTTTTCAAAAAAACGTTTTTGATTTTTTATCCAACGTGTAGTGTAAGAAAAATGTGGAATCTTCAATGCAAAATTTCTGTCGTTACTTTTTGGCTGTAAATCTGGGAAGCTTTGCATTATCTGTGTAAATAAAGATCAAGAAGCAGCGATTCAAAATGTGAATCGAACATGGCTTGGAGGTGAATTATCTATAACGATATCCTCACGGGATACTTATTTACATCCAAACGTTGCGGAAAGCGTATTTCTGATGTAAATACTTACGTCTCGTTAAGTTAACAGTATTCAAACAGAAGCCGACTTCGCTCCTGCGATTCGAACGTTTTGTAATGTGTTTGTATAATTCATTCCATCCTCTGCTGAATTCGCACGAGAATTTCCTATTTTCATCGTATTTTAATATTTTACACTTCAGTAGGTACATATTTTGCTTTTTTGCCTTCTTTCAAAATGTGTAAAATTTTTTCGAAGATTTATAATAAATAATTCTCAAAAAGCTTAGAACAAATTGGAGATGCCTGATAATTTTATAAATGCACACTTTTTTATTTTATTTTTTTCAGTTTGTTCTGCTTTACCCTATTTAGATAGTGCTTGGACTATTTCGCCCACTCGCGGTTGGTTTGTTTAATTTGTTTAGTGAGTTTCAGTAATGATTAGAGAGTTTAAAGGCAGCTTAAGCAGCTTTCATGATTGCATCAGTTTTATGAATAATATTACGATAGAGTTTTTATATTGAAACAGTTTTTTTCAGCAATGGTTTTGTTGTTTATGATTTTTAGATTTATTTTTGACAATGAGGTAATAGTTCATGATTTAGATTGAAATTTCGTTTCCACACATACTGTTTGACTTTCTTTTTTTAATTTGTTGAAATAACTGTCATGTTACAGACATAATGCACTAGGGGACATCTAATATGTCTTTTTTGTGTATTCAGTTTCAATTTGACCAAAACACTACTCGAGACCCTTTTTGACAAACAGCTAAAATTTTCCTTTCACCCTGTATAAATGAATAAACAATGATATACAAATCCGTCCAAAAAAATTATTCTTGCATAATCTCACCAAATTCTCTGTATGTCCTTTAACCTAATCAAGGTTTACCTTGCGTCTTTGAGTACCAAAAGTCAGAGTGGTCTTAGTTGACGCAGGACCATCTCCTCCAACTCAAACAGACTGGTCCAGTACAAAGGATCATAGGTCAGTTTCAAGGCTTACCCATTTTGTCACTATTAAAGCTACTTCAGCATTCTGAAGGACCAGGTTGAAAGACGACAACCTGGAGCCTTTAGGGTCTGCTCTTCGATTAGCATCATAGACAAGGTGCACAAAATTTACCTTGAGTGGGTGCAGTACATCTGAGGATGGACACTACTAAGGAGCTTTGAAGGCCCAAGGACTGGGCTAAGAGACTGTCTGACTCTTCGAATGGACGATAAAGAGACTGATGGAGCTATCCGGAGAGCTTTCCTCGTAAGCTCAATGACGATTGCACTTCCAAGGCTCTGTAGAGACATTTCCTTTTCTCTTGCTTTCTCCTTCCTCCTGTCTTTCTCTCTCCTTCTCTCTGGATTTCTATACCACTCTATCTAACCATCTATTCGGCTATATTCTGCACCCTCTCCGTATGATATTTCGTATACCGACTGTAATTGAATGCATACAACGCAGTGCTAACAAATGCAATCGTCCGACATAGACCTTAACATAAACTCTCGCTTCCGAGGAGTTAGATCTTAAGGCGAATTCACATCCTGCACTCATGTACTGTCAGATTGAGTAAGATTCTCTTCTTGTTTGTAGCTTCTGCTTTAGTCGATGCAATCCTGTCTGCTGATTTCTTGACATTCAGAAATAAAATTGCGTCAAATGTTTTTTTATCACGTTTCTCCTAAGCCTGTTCCATTTGGTGAAAACATAAATACATGTTTTTGTTTTATTAAAAAAAAGCGTTGACCACGGTTTTAGGACCATAACTAGGTTAAAAATGATAAAAACTATTAATTAACTTTTTCTCCGTACAAATAATAAATGTTTGGAAATAAAATACAACGAATGCTACCAAATGCTGATGAAAAAAACCTAATCCTCACTTCAACCCCTACAAAGGTCAGCTTTAACTAAAAAACACTTACTACTCTTAGGTAAGTTACCGTTAGTTGATAATTTTTATCAATTTTAGACTATTTGAGGTTGCAAGAACAACATTTTTTAGGACTCTTTAATGGTCATGGCCTAGCTTGATTTGAGATTTCCATTGCCAATAATTACGCATTAGGTTCGGGATATCAAAACGTTTTATGTCATTCTATTTACTAATTTTAGATTAGAATAGTCCACCCTAGCGGATCCATAATTAATTTTATTAAAACATTATTTTGATAATGTTTTTATTATATTTGTTGACTCAAAGAAGTAAAAAAATTATCTTAAACAGAATAATATTTATAGAACTAAAGTAGGGATGTCATGACAAGATTACGCTCACCTATATATGACATTAAAGCCTTAACCTGGTCCAGGAAATTAATTTTATCTTTTATCAATAAAATGTTGAATTTTGAACAAATTATATGCATTCTAAATAGGTGGTTCATTTCTCAACTGCAAAATATTACTTTTTATGCAAATATTTAAACTTTAAACTAAAAAAGATAAATTTTCAAACAAAAATGCAATAGTAAAGTTTTAATACTAAAAAGCTTCCCATTCTAATTATATTTCAGCAAAATAGATGAATTCTCAATCAAATAGATAAATTTTTAACTCAAAACGGAACTCTCTAACTGTAGTAGATTAATATTTGGCGGTAAAAATTAATTTTGAACTAAAAAAAACAATTTCTTAACAAAATAGTTTAATTTTCAACAAAAAAGACGAAGTTTCAATAACTAGTGGAGATTCCAACTAGAAAACATTAAATAGTTCAATTTTTAAATAAAAGGGATCAATTTTAACCAAATTAATAAATTTTAATCAAAAAATACAAATTTCGAACAGAAATTTGAAAACCTGAATTTTGAAAAAAACTAATTATTCACAAGTGAAAAATATTTTTTACAACAAATTTAAATTTATTAACCAAAGAAAAGATTTTTTAACTAAACTAGTGAATCTTCTACTAGAAAAAAAATTAACAAAGAGTTAAACTTTAAACAAAATAGTTACATTTTCTCTTGAGAGATGTTATTAACAAAAAATTTAATTAGTTAAAATTTCTACCAAAGAGATAAATTTTGGTGCTAAATTATTAGTCTTTGACAAATAAAAGAATTTTTAGCAAAGATGTTTAACTAAATAGTTACATTTTCAACCAAAATGATAGAGCTTTAACAAAAATGTAATAGTCAATATTTTACTAAAAAAATAAGTTCATTTTGAATTGAAAAAAGTTCATCTTTGCCAAAAAAGACAAATTTTCAACCAAACAGTATAATCCTTAACTAAAGCAGATTTTTTAGGTAAAAAGTTGCACTTTTCAACAACAAAAGATAGAATTTCTACCAAAAGAGATAAATTTTCTGAACAAACAGTTAAATTGTCAACAAAAAAGTAATTTTGATTTCTACCAAAAATTGTTCAATTTCTAACAAAAAAGGTAAATTTTTATTAAAAATAAAGGATAAAGTCTTAAAAAAATTGTTAAATTTATAACAAAACAATCAAATTTTTAACCAAATAATAAAATTTGCAGCCAAGAATTAATCATTTGCATGCAAAGAGATAAAGTTTTAATTAAAACAATTAATCTCAAACTGCAATTATTTGATTTTTAGTAATAAAAATAATTCTAAGGAGCAAAAATAATTTTTCTAGAAAACAGTTTAATTTTCAATCCAAGAAATTAATTTCAAACGAAAAAGTTTAATTTTTAACTATATTGTTACATTTACGACCAAAAAGATAAATTTTCAACAACAATTATGTTAGTTGATCTTCTAAAAAAAAAAAAATATTTTATCATAAATTTCAAAAAGTTCAATTCAACCAAAAAAGACGAATCATTAACAAAAAATGTAACCCTTAACTGTAACAGATTAATTTCTAACAAAACAGCTGCACTTTTAACCACAAAAGAAAAAATGGTTACAAAAAAGATGAATTTCTCTGACCCAAAAGACGAATTTCTAACGAAAGAATTGAATTTTTAACGAAGAACGATTTTTCAGTTACCAGAAAAAAATGGCTATTAGACTTTAGGATTTTTCAATATTCGAATCTTTGACCAAATCGGTTAATTTTTCACCAAACGGGTATATTTTAATGAAGGAAAGAATTATTTTTTAACAAAATTTTTGAATTTCGAACATTAGAATTAAAGTTTTAAACAAAAAGTGAAATTTGTAACAAAAAAAAATTTTTAAGCAAGTAAAAGCATTTTCAATAACAGCGCTGAATCTTCATCTGGAATGATTAAACTTTTAGTAAAAAAATTAATTTTCAACGCAAAAAAAACGAAAATTTAGGTTGAAAAATAATTAATTTCTTTCTAAAAGTGTTTCTGTATATATTTAAATTTTTTCGATTCCTACTTCTGAAAGATTTAGAACAATCTAGAACCTACAGGAAAGGTTTTAGAAAATTTTGCACTTTAGGTTGGAAAAAAGTCAATTATTCTATATTGGGCTAATCTTCATGGTCATGACTAAGATTATCCACAGGAAAATTTCAAAATTATTCGATTTTTACTTCATTTCAAATTTTCGATAACATCGTTTTATAATGATTTTTTTTCATTGTTAGGGGTTGAATGTGAACGTATTTTTTAAATTTCAGGCGGACAAATACACCAGCTTAGAACTTGTGCATAAATTTGTTTCTGTTTTCGTTTTTGATAAACGTTGCCAATTTTCGCCATGTAGATTTGCTGATTAAAGAAAAAAATCTGAAATCTGTATAAAAGACTTGCATATCATTTCAATCCGAATTCGGAATCAATTTGTCATACTAAAATTTTGTATGGAAAGATTGGATGAGTCAAAAATAAAAACGATCAGAAAATCTGTTGCAACTACAGAAGAATAAGCCGATGTTGAACAATTTAAATATCATGCTAACCAATCACGTTCCCAAGACTCAAGACCTTCGTCAATGAAAAAAAATCTGTTATTTTCAGCACGCTATTCTTTCATTCCCTCATTCAAGTAGTTCGAGTCAATGATTGACGCTTCTTTTCTTCACCCACCCCTTTATTCCGCTGCAGCACCATTGTAATTTTAGGTTGTACTACTTTTTACCGCGTCAAAACGTCGCTCGTAAACCGCTCTTATACTTTCTGGTATGAAGTATGAGCTTAGCGTGTGGTTCTGAAGAAACTATCATACAGAATACGAAATTAATCGCACCTTAACCTGCGCCATTAGTCTGTGGTGTAGGAAAGCCACAGTGATATAAAAGTCGAAGGGGTTGTTGTTTAACGAAAAAGGAAAGAGAAAGAGAAAAAGTAAAGGGGGGAGGAAGACAGATAAAAAGGGAAAAAAGAGAGAGAAAAGCGAGAGTACACTGAATGTATGGAGATTTCAGAGTCATGCGATTCAACTATAAAACTCGGCGAGTTTTGCAGCTGGCGAGGCGTCGTGCCCCCGAAACCACCCCCACCCTTCCTTTCCGCCAGTTCTGCAGTTATTTACGGTTTGATTCGCCTTATCTCGACCCATCCTTCTCTACTCGGTATCCTCATCCCTACGAGGCGCGTTCGACCCCCATGAGTACAACCCGCCCCTCACAAACCACCCCCCGAAACCACCTAGAGATAGCAGTCGAACCACCTAAAGCCACCGCCGGATACCGCTTTTACTTTGCCCCTGCTTCTTTGGCTTCGTTTCCGCCGCCAGCTTCGTTATTACCGGCTCCACGCGGTGGCCGCTCGCTGATTTATCGGCTCGGATTAAATATTCGCCACCGCGAGTGTTGCGTGTCCGGCGAAGCGATTTACCCCTGAAAAAATTTCAGTCACTCGTTTCTTCCTTATTTAAGGTTTATCGCGGAGTAAGATATGGGTCGTTATTTATTAATTTCCGCAAATGTCACAAGCGACGTTTGACTTTTATGAGAAATTTTAATTATCAAGGGTGAAATAAGCTCGGCAAGTATTGACTGAAACGGAGTCAGGTCTAGAAAAGTTCAAATCACGGCAGAAGAATGCAGGAACCAAAAGACAAAGGACGCCGGTAGATGGCGAACGCCAGCAGACGGCGAAATCTTGCAGACTGCAAACGTAGCAAACATCATACGTCAGTATATGACAGGCACCAGTAGACAGCAGATGTCAGCGGACGGCAGACACCAGAAGGCTTCA
>JAUELO010000354.1:884435-896821 GCA_032357855.1 Amphibolips quercusostensackenii
TATTTAACTTTCTTAGATACGCAACAGCTACGCGGATTTTTTAAATTTGCTCAAAATCACCAGTTATTCTTCCTTCATTACAACCGCAGTACCACACACTCCAAATGCTCAGAATAGTCACGAGAAGTAGTAAGAAATTAAGAAACTTGTTACAAAGTTATTAAAATCCTTACATTGAACTTAATTCTAAAATTATTTAGGAGAAGCAACTGTCAATAATGCTTAAGGTAACTTACAGAGATTGAAGAATAGTGACTAGCAAAGGATTAGAGCGATGGCGGAAGCCGAACTACGATCGATCATGCATTATAGACTGGTAGCTGACACTTGATGATAGATCGTGGTAATTAAATAACTCGTTGCGATCGGCTGTGTTGGAGGAATTGGGAGATTGGTGGCAGCATGTGCGCGCCCTGGGACGACGAATTGTAATTGACAACGCAATTGATAATCGCCAGCCAGTTGACATTATCTCCACAATTAGCAACTCCTCTTGATCCAGATTTCTTAGTACATATTATTATTTAAATATTAGGGAAAGTCTACAAACGACGTTATCAATTTGGGGAGAGGAAGTCGTAAAAAAACGGTTGGTAACAGGAGTAGGAGGTTCAGTGGAAATGACGTTACAAACTTTGATAACAGTAAGTACGTTTTCTGATGGTAAGCCTGAACAAAATTTGCGAATTTTGCGAAAGATGCGTTGCCCTGCAAAGATACAGCTAGATAATAACTTGATATGATTAGAAATTATTTTCATATTTCATATCTCACACACTTTTCCAAATTTCTTTTTCCTCTTTTTTTAAAGAATTCTTTTTTTCTCCTTTTTTCTGAAATCTTTCACTTTTCTCGCCTTGTTTGCCCAAATTTGAACTAAAATAAGATGAGCCGTTGAAAAAATCTAATTATTTTTTGGTGAAAAGTCTGATATTATATTGTTTATTTGAAATCCATGTGCATTGGATACTTCTAGCATGTGGTTAAAAATTCAATTATTTATTCAAAAATGCAACTATTTTGTTGAAAAGTCACACTTTTTTATTGAAAATTCAACTGCTTTCTTAGGAGATGAAATTCTTGGTTAAAAATAAATTCGTATGGTATAAAATTAATCTATTTAGTTAAAAATTTAACTGTTACATTTAAAAAATTAATATTATTAATTAAAAAATCGTCTTTTGTGTTTAGTTAAACTCTTTGGTTGAGGATTCTTTTTTTAAAAGATTTATGATTTTAATTGAAAAATCATCTCTTTGTTTGAAAAATTTAACTATTTTGTTCACATATAATTTTTTTTTGTTTAGAAAAAATATTTATTTAAATTAAAATGTAACTATTCTATTTTTTGTTTGAAATTTTCTTTTTCAATCTAGAATTGATCTTTTCTATTTGGGGATTCTTTTCTCTGGTTAAATTTTTTTTTGCTAAAAAATCAATTTTATTGTTTAAAAATTCATCTTCTCAATTAAAATGTTTTTTTTTTGTTCAATGTTAATTTCTTTAACTCAAAAGTTTAACTATTACATTTGATACTTCAAGTCTATTTTTTCCCAGTCAAAAATCATCTGTTTTTTTTTTAATTCAAGTTTTTTGTAGATCATCCTTGTTTTGGCTTGAAAAATCAAAAATTATGCTGCAAATTTGTCTCTTTTTGTCAAATTGTAATTCATGGTAGAACATTTATCTTTTAGGTTGAAAATTTTAATATTTCGCTAAGAAATCATGTTTTTTGTTCAGGGTTTATATTTTTAGTTTCAAATTTAACTGTTTTATCGAAAATTAAACAATTTTTCAAATTGACTTATTTGCTTAAAAATATTATTTTTTGTCAAAAAATTAAAATGCTTTGTAGATGATGTTTCTTTTGTCTTGAGAATTCAATGCTTTTATTAAAAATTGATGTATATTGTTAAAAAAATTTTGTACTTAGTATAACATTAATTTTTTATGGAAAATCTATCTTGTGTGTTAAGACTTTTTTAAGAATTCATTTTTTTAAAGATACATTGCTTTCATTAAAAATTAAAATCTTTGGTAAAATATTTTTGTTTCTTAAGAATTACTTTTTATCCGAAAATTTAACTATTTCATACTTCATTGAAAATTAATTCTTCATATGCCATGAGTTGTAATTCGTCTTCTTTAGTTTAATTGAACTAGTGACAAATTGGTTTGTTGTTCAGTGAAAATTAATTTTGTTTTACTAAAAAGAAATTTTTCCACTAAAATTAATTATTAGATTTTTGGTCGAAGAACCTAATTTTTAACTTAAAAATTTGACTAAATGACTTTTTTTGAAATTAATTTTTTATAAGTTAAGAAATCACCTGTAATGTAGAAAATTCATCTATTATTTTAAAGCTCAATCAAAAAATTAAGTTTTTTAATTTAAGTATCAGAAAATTGAGTTAAAAATTCTTCAGTTTTATTTAAATTCAACTGGGTGTCATTCTTTGTTCAAAAATTAAGTTTTGTGAACTAACCATTGCATGATTTCATTTTTGGTTGAGAAAATTTTTTTTTTTTTGCTTAAAAATTTAATTTTTTCTTATTAAGAATTCAACTTTCTTCATCAAAGATGCATCAATTTAGTTAAGAATTTAAATTTTTTGTTAAGCAAAAAGTTTTGTTCAAATTTACGAATTATTCATTGGTATTTCAGTTGAAAATTTATCTGTCGTAGTAAAAACCTAATATTTATTGGTAGATGATAAAGTTTTTTTTGTCAAAAATTTAATTTTGAAGTTGAAAATTCAACTGTCTTTATACAAATTTATCTTTTTGTTTTGGAGATTCAATTAAGTTTGGTCGAATTTCAAACTTTCTTGTTGAAAAATTTTACTATGTAGTTGAAAATGCATCTTTGTGTGTTACAAATTTAACTTCCTTGATGAAGCCTTCTTTTTCAGTAAAAAAGTCACATTTTTAGTTAATTTTGTTTTGCGAAAAACTTTTTCATTTAAAATAAACTTTATTTTTTACGAACCCATCTGTTGGGGTTGAAAGCTTACCTTTTTATTCAAAAATCTTATTTAGTTGAAAATTAAACTATTTTGTTGTAAGTGCAATATAACTCGACTTGAAATTTTAGGAACTGAAAGTGTTTTATCTTGAATTCAATATGGTATTAGCATTAATTTTGTGATCAAAAGATTTATTTACCTATTATTTCTCTATTCTAATAAAAAAATCAAATATTAAAAAATAATTTGAGGTGTGAGGTTTTTTTAAAATTTTATTGCTTAAACTAAAAATTTAAGAATTTAATTTTCTGTTGAATAATGATTTTTTTGTAAAAAATTCAACTTTTGTTGCAAAAATTCATATATTTCGTTGCCAATTCATCCACTGCTAAAAAATTAATATTATGGTTTAAAGAATTATTTTTACATGTTAAAAATTTAAATTTTTTGTTGACAATTCGTCCTTTCGTATTCAAACTTTATCTTGCATGGTAAAATGTCATCTTTTTTGTTTAGGAATGCATCTTTATTGTTTAAAAATTTAAATTTTTTATTGAAAATTACTATGTTTTTTTTTAGAACTCTACTATTTTGTTAAAAATTTATGATTTTTTATTTAATTCAATCAATCGCGATCGAAAATATTCTCTGGTTAAAGATTCATTATTTTAGTTGAAAATTTAACAATCGAATTCTAAATTTATCTTTTTCTGGATGAAAATTTATCTATGTGGTTGAAAATTAAACTACTTAATCAAAATAAAATTTTGTTTAAAACTCATTCCACTAGTTGGAAATATAACGGTTTTGTTAAAAATTTGCCTTTCATTTAGTAAAAAAATCCTTTCTTTTCTATTATTTAAATTATCCCACTTTTAGGTAAAACTATATCCTTTATAAGTTGTCAATTTAATTATTTTTTGGTGAATTTATGTTTTGCTAAAAATCTTTTTTCCGAAAAGAGATTTGCTCTATTTTTTAATTTATCATTTTGTTTAAGGATTTAACTATTTTCTTGAAAATTCATCTTTTAGGGTTGAGTTGAACTACTTCAAGCTTCTTTTCTTCGAATTGAACTCCGTAAACTGAAAATTTGAAAATTCAATTTTTGTTCGAAAACTAATATTTTTTAGTTTGAAATTTAATTTTCTGTTAAAAATTCATGTATTTGTTCGAAAATTTGTCTTCCTTGTTATTTCAAAATTTATCTTTTCCGTTAAAAATTAAGCTGTCTTTTTAGGTCTTAACTATTTTGTTGAAAATTCGTTTTTTTGGGGGGTTGAATTGAATAGATTGTAAATAAAAATCTTTTTTGCTTGAAGATTCATAATTTTAGTTAAAAATTTAGCAATTTAATTCTAAATTCACCTGTTGTGAATCAAAAATGAACTATCAGGTTAAAAATTAAACTACTTTATAAGAAATTTATTGTGTTTGAAATTCCACTCTTTGGTTGAAAGTTGAACTGTTTTTTAAAAATTCGCATTTTTTGTGTTTTGTTAAAAATTTTCCTTCTGAAAGAAATTTTATCTTTCTTTTAACATTCATCTTTTTGGTTGAGGATTTAATTATATCCTTGGAAATTTATCTTTCTTGGTTGAATTGGGCTACTTCAAATTTATTTTTTTTTTGCCTTGAAATTGAATTCTTTAAACTGGAGATTGAACAATTTGATTTTCGTATAAAAAATTATTTTTTTTTAGTTAAAAACTTAATTTTTTTTTAAACTTCAGGTACTTTGTTAAAAATTTGTATTTGGTAGAACATTAAATTTCTGCGTTAAAAAATCATCTTTACGGGTGAAAAATTTAAGTTTTTTGTTGAAAATTCGTTCTTCTGGATTCCAATTTCATTTTTTATGGTAAAATGTCGTCTTTTCTGGTGGAAAATGCATCTTTATTAATTGAAAATTCAACTTTCTGTTGAAAATAATTCTGTTTTTTTTAGATTGCAACTCATTTGTTGTAAATTCGTAATTTTTGGTTTAACTCAATTGATTGTGAATTGAAAATCTTTTTTGGTAGAAGAATTATCATTCTAGTTAAAAATTTAAAAACTTAATTTTAAATGTATCTTTTTTGAATAAAAATTCAACTATCAGGTTAAATTTGACTGTTTCGTTGAAAATTCGCCTCTTATTTGGTTGAAAATTTATTTTACATCTGTTTTATAAACTATTACAGTTAGGGTTGAAAATATATACCTTATAAGTTTTAAATTATAGTATTTGCTAAAATATTCTGGCGCATTGTTAAAAATTTTCTTTATGGAAAGAAATTTGATCTTGATTCTCAAAAATTTATTTTTTTGGCTGAGGATTTAACTATTTTCTTAAGACTTTATCTTTGTGGGGTAAATGAAAATACTTGAAATTTCTTTTTTTTTTTTAAATAAAATTTCACTGCTTAAACTATAAAATTCAACGATTTAATTTTCGGTTTAATTTTTCATTTTTCTATTTGAAATTTCTATTTTTTGTTTAAAAATTTATGCTTAGTTGAAACTTAAACAGAAGAGTTCTTATACCTGTGGCGCTGTTGTCAAGGTCAAGGAGGTTATACACAGGCAAATTTAATCGCACGAAATTAGTTTGTCGGATCATGGCACGAAATAATCCGATCGGTCAGTTCGGTTGGCTTCGAAGCCACACTTTGCTCAATGCAATCCTGCTATCTGCATATTCGCTCTGTGAATGTGTGTCCTCTTACCGCTTAAAGTGAAATGCGACGCAACGTCATGACGCAGTTACCCAGCTAAGCCGTTAAGGTACAGGGCTTTATCGCTACGCTCCTGTTTTTTCACGCATGACTGGCCACGAGCGGCCTCCCTCTCGGCCTCGCGGCTCCTCTCACCACGGCCTTGGAGCAGCTTTAATTCCTGAAACACAACTAGCCAGTGGCCAACTATTCAGGTTAGGACTGTATTTTTTTTTAAATGCAATATAATTTGACTTCTAATTTGAGGGATTGAAAGTATTTCGTATTAGGTTTAGTATAATATTGACAATATTTTTGTATTAAATGAAATTTTTACCTTCTTTTTCCAATTCTCATAAAAAATCGACCATCGAGAGATGATTTCAGGGGAGGAGATGTGCAGAAAAATGCCCAAAACTGGTAATGTAGTAATTATTTTTAAAAAATCGTCATTAGAGTCAAAAATTATTATTCAAACAAGCTTTAATTATTTTTTTCTGATGAATAATAATATTCGCAATCTGATAAACTCCGCCTAAAGTGAGCATGCTGGCATAGAGAGCAACTTGACGGCGACCACGCAACCAGTTATCCATTGTTGGAAGTAGAAAAGGATAAAAATACTGCCTTCTGCTTAATTTTAGTTTTAACTTCAGGGTATATTTAATTAAGGCTTTTCATGAAACCTTGATACTATAATAAGAGCGAGACCTGGTTACGAACGGGGACCGGGACACTGTCGACCAATGGTGGTGGTGGCCAAGTGTAAATTAAAAAACCCACTGCCAATTTGTACGAGACGATCTAATTTTCAGAACAGAAGCTGCGACAAGTCGAAGAAAAGTTTCTATGCAGAAAAAAAATGTAACTCCACAATATTTTATCATTTTTTAACAATACTTCATTCAAAATGTAAACTATAAAAAGTTAAAAATATACATGAGTTTATTTTTAAACATCTCTTTATTATTTGAATTAGATAAAATTTTTTTATAATTATGTAAAGACCCTTTGTTAAGTTAAGAAAATTTAATTTTGCTGAATTTAAGGACAGATATTGAAGTTAATTGAATTTCAATAGAGTGTTTTAGAAAATTGTGAATTTCAGGGTAAACTCCAAATCTTTCTATTTTCACACTTTTAAATTTTCTTTTGAATAGTATTTAATATTAAAATTCTATAAAGTGAACAGGGTGGTTTAAAAAAATTTATTTTGAAAATTTCCTGTGTTTTAGCTGATTTTTCTCTCACCAATTTTTCATCTTTCCTGACCCTTTAGTATTCAAAAAACAGCATTTTGATATTTTTCAAGCAAAATAAATTAATAAAATATCACATTAAAATTCAAATGTTTCAAATTTATTCATTCATTCACTTCAATCTATTAAAGATTCATCATTTCAGTTGAAAATTTGACTATTTGGTTGCAAATTAATGTTTTTGTTGTGAGTATTTTGGGGGGGGTGGGGGTAAAAAATTCAAGTTTTTGTAGAAAATTCGTCTTTTTGGCTTTAAAATTCAACAATTCAAATCAAAATTAAACTACTTACGCGGAAATGTTTAATTTTTAGTTAAACCTAATCCATTTATATAAAAATCTTATATGGTTGAAGACTTATAATTTTAGTTGAAAATTAAACTATTTGACTGTAAATTACTATTTACTGCACCTTCATATTTTTAGGGTGAAACTTAAACGATTTTGAAGAAAAACCGTTTCTTAGGATTAAAAATTTATCTATTTGAATAAAAATTAAATATAAAATTACAGAATTTTATTAAAAATTCATTTAATTTTGTTTGAAATTCGTCTTTTTTAGCAGTCTAGTCATCTCTTTCGTAAAAAATTTTTCGAAAATTTGTTTTTTATTTGGTGAAAAACTTTTTTTTTGTCTTTTGATTAAACTATGTAATTTGAGGTTGAAAATGTACTCTTGATATGTTGAAAATTAAAGTGCTTGCTAGAAAATGTATGTGTTTTTCTGAAAATGTTCATTTGGGAAAAAAATTTTATCCTTTTTCTTGTTGAAAATTTATATTTTTGGTTGAGGATTTAGCTATTTTCTTTAAGAAATATATATCTTTATATTAAATTTAACTAAACGAAAATCTCTCTGTCGTTGATAAAGTTCATTTTTCATCAGTCGATACAAGCTTTTTGTTGAAATTTAATTGCCTTAAAAAAAATTTGTTTTATATCCTGAAAATTTAACTATGAGTTAAAAGTTCAACTATTTTGTTAAAAATGCATATAATAATGGTAAAAAATTGCATTTGTTGTAAGACTTAAAAAATTATAGAACTGAATCTTTTTGGTTCAAAATTGTACTATTTTTTCAAAAATTCGAATTTTTTGCATGAAAGTTTTGGTAAAAATTTATATTTCAAAGATTCACATCTTTGGTTAAAAATTTAACTACATGTTAGGAAATTGGTCAGTTTTGTTAAAAAATTGCCTTTTAGGGTAAAAAATTAATTTTCTGGGTTAAATTTCATCTGTTTAGGTTAAAAATTCAACTTATATTAAACTATTTAGCTGCAAGTTTAGTTTTCTATTAAAAATTCATGCTCTTAATTAAATGTTGAAGTATTTTGTAGAAAATATCACTATTTAGATAAGTAAGTATATTAATTAAAATATTAAATCATTTGCTACAAAATTAATGTTCTTGATGAGAAATGACATTTAAAAAGTAAACATTAAACAGTTTAAAAGGTCATTTTTATTTTCAATTTTTAAATTTAATATTTTTTTTTTAATTTTTCTTTTTGTGGAACAGTAATCTTCTTGGTAAAAAAATTAACTTTCTGTTGAAAAATTTAACAATTTGGTTAAAAGTTCAATTGTTTGGGAAGAAAATTTAACTACTTGGCTGAAAATTAAACAATTATGTCACGAATAAATTTTTTTTAAGTTCAATCTTATTGATTTAGAAATAAACTGTTTTTTTTACAAATTTTGTTTATTTAGTTGAAAATTAATTTCTATCTGTTAATTTAACTATTTCATTTTTTGTCGTAAATGTATTTTTATACGTTAGAAATAACAGTATTTGTAAGTAAATACATGTATTTTGTTAAACATTTTCTTTCTTGAAGAAATTGTAACTTTGTTGTTGAAATTTCATCTTTTTGTTTGTGACTCTACAAATTTCCTTACCATTTTCTCTTTCTATGTTACATTCGACTAGTTGAACATTTATGGTTTGGTTGAATTTAATTTATTGTAAATATAATTCTTTTTTGGATGAAAATTAAACTATCGGGTTATAAATTGAACTAATTTGTTAAAAATTAATTGTGTTTAAGACATAATTCTTTAGTTCAAAATTTAGTTTTTGAGTTAAAAATTAATTATATAATTTCACGGCTAAAAACTAACTCTTTATAAATAAAAGATTCAAGTATTCGCTACCAAATTCATGTGTTTTTAATTTACAATTTCCTTTTGGGTTGAAAATTGATCTTTTTTTGGTGAAAAGTCACCTTTTTTGTGGAGAATTCAATCATTTTGTTTAAATTTTCTCTTTCAGCGTTGATTTCAACTAGCTCATTTTTTTTTTTTTTTTTGATTTAATACAATTATTATACAATTTTTTCTTAAATTAAAGTTTTTTGTTCTAAATTCGCTTTTTTGAATCCATACTTCATCTCTAACGGTGAAATGTCATCTTTCTTGGTTGAAAATACATTTTTGATAGTTGAAAGTTTAATTTCTTTGTTAAAAAATAATTTTTATTTTCTTAGGTTTCATCTATTTTGTTGAAAATTCGTAATGTTCAGTTGAATTTGATCGATTGTGGATTAAAATTTTTTTGATTAAAGATTCAGCTGTTAGTTTAAATTTTAACATTCTAATTTTTAATTGATCTCTTTGGTTAGGGTGAAAATCTTATTTTTGGAACAAAATTTTATCTTTTTTTTTAGAAACTTTCTCATTTTAAGTAAGGATTAAACTATTTTCTTAAAAATTTATCTTTCTTGGTTGAATTGATATACTAGAAATTCCTTTTTTTTTTAAATTAATTCTTCAAAATGAGAATTTTAAGATTTTATTTTTGGTCAATAGCTAATGTTTTGCGGCTATGAAGTTACCTACCTGTTAAAATTTTTTAGTTTTTTTGTCAAAAATTCGTCTTTTTAAATAAAATCATTTTCTGCGTTGAAAATCAATCTTTAAGGGTTGAAAATTCTAGTTTTTCGTTAAAAGTTCGTCTTTTTAGAATAATATTTCCCCTCTTTGTTAAAAATTTTTATAATTTTGTTGAAATATTTGTTTTTCTTTGCGGAACATTAAACTTTTTGGATAAAAATTCAGCTACCTGGTTAAAACTTAAACTGCTTTCTTAAAAATATATATTTTTTAATTAACATTTGCGATAAAAAATTTTAATATCTTTACAAAATGTTTGTGTTTTGTTAAAATTTTGTCATTTTGGTTAAAAAATTAATTTTTTTTTTAAATTTATTTTTGTGGTTTCGAATTTAATCTTTTTTGAATTTGCCTTTCTAGATTAAATCTAAATCGTTGAGATTTAATTTTTTTCAAATAAATTCTTCAAACCGAAAATGTAACTTTTCTATTATTAGTCTAAAACTACGGAATTATTCTTTTTTTGGTATAACGTCAACATTTTTGGATGAAAATTTAACTACATGGTTGAAACCAAAACTGCTTTGTTAAAAATAATTTTTTTTATACATTTCTGATCAAAGATTTTACTGTTTGCTGCAAAATTTTTGTGTTTGCTAAGTCTATTGAGTGAAAATTATAATTTTTTTATTTAAAAATTTAACTATTTTTTTTTTAATTTATGGATTTTGTTGAATTTTTTTTTTGAATATGCATTTTTATGGGTTAGAACATCAACTTTTTGGTTGAGAATTCGTCCTTTCATACTTAAACTTCATCTTTCATCGTGAAAAAATAAATTTTTTTTTCAAAGATTTATCGTTTTCATCGAAAATGAACTTTTTTGTTGAAAATTCAACAATTTGATAAAAGAAATTGTGTTTTTAGCTTGAAAGTGTAAAATTGTCAGAAAACAAAAATTGAACTTCAACCAATAAGAATTATTGTTTACGAAAAAAAAGAAATTTTTAAACAAATAGTTAAATTATCAACGGGACAAGATGGATTTTTTGAGAAAATGAAAAAGTCAAATTTTCAGTTAATAAAATTAACTTCTAACAAAAAATATAAATGTAAACAAATTAGGCAAATTATTACAAAACAGATAAATTTTCAACTGCAATGATGTATTTTTAAACCAACCGGTCCAATTTCTGACAAATAAAGTTTTTTCAATCAGAAAAGAAAAGGGAGTTCATGCAAATTGTTGAATTTTTAAGTTCAAAGACGGATTTCTTGTCAACCAGTTGAATTTTTAATAAAATATTGAAATTTTCAAGTAAAGAGAATAAATTTAATAAAATTAATGAATTTTTACTCAGAATATTTAAATTTGGAGTTAAAAAAAATTTATTAACAACAAAAAAATAAATTTTTAGGCCAGGAGATGAGCCTTCAACCAAAGAAATACATTTTCAATGTAGTACATAGAATTTCAACCAAAAAATTAGTTTTTAACAAAATATAGAATTTTTAACCAAATAATTCAATGTTCAACTAAATATATAAGCATCGGAAGAAAGTGACTGCAAAAAATAAATAAATAAAAATTGTAAAATTTTTCCTGCATTATTTTTAACCAAAAAATATTCATTTTTAACCAAAACTGTGAATGTATAATTTTAAATAAAAAATATTAATTTTTGACTAAAAAGACGAATTTTCGACAAAGGCTCCGACCAATAAAAAAAAATTTGAAACAAAGTAGATTAATTTCGATCAAGTAGTAGGACTTTCAAGCAAAAAAGACGAATTCTCGACAAAAAATATAATAGTTGATATATCATCCATAAAAGAACAGAAACAATTAACTTTTAATCAAAAACAGTCAAATTTTTAATGAAAAATATAAAATTTCTACTTAAATAGAGAAATATTTTTAAAAATTACAAATCTCCAACCAAAATAGTCAGTCAAGTGAGAAAAACAGTTAAACCAAATTATTAAATTTTCAAGCAAAAAAGGCGATTTTCTTACTCACAACCGAAAAAATAAATAAAAAGACTAAAATAATGAATTGTCAACCAAAAAAAATAATAAGTAATGACTATTAAAGTTTTTATTAAAAATATAATATTAATATATTTATAGTTTAAAATTTATGTATTTTGTTGAAAATTTGTTCTACTCGCAGAAAATTAATCTTCTTCGAAAATTTATCTTTCATGGTAGCAATGTTCTGTTGAAAATTGATTTGTTCCGATTAACAATATAACTACTTTTTTTATTTCTTTATTTTTAGTTAAAATTAGTTGATTTCGAATTAAAGTCTTTTCGGCTAAAGATTTATTATTTTCTTTAAAAATTCAAATATTTGGTTGCCAATTAATCGCTCTGGTGCAAGTACTTCTTTAAAGTCTGAAATTCAAATTTCATGTAGTAAATTCATCTTTTTGGCTTTAAAATTCAACATTTTTAATTAAAATTAAATTAGTTAGTTAAAATTGAACTTTTTAAAGAAAATTCACATTTCCACCTGAAACTTTATACATTTTGTAAGAAAATTCAACTACTTGGTCTAAAATTAAAAAAGTTACCTAAAAATTTAACTATTTTATCAAAAAAATGACTTGCTTCGTAAAAAAGCGTATT
>JAUELO010000355.1:47186-57214 GCA_032357855.1 Amphibolips quercusostensackenii
AAAAGGAATTTTCGATTTATTTTCTTTATTTTTATACAGCCATATTAGTTCGGACACTTGAGTCTGGACCCTATTTAAGTTTCCTCTAAAATTAATTCGCTGATTTGGTACCAAGCAAAAATTTAAAGAAAAAATATTAATTTTTGCAAAAAAAAAAAAAATCATAGACAAAATTAAACCTACACAAGATAAAGTAGAAATAGTTTTGTAACAAAAAATTAAACTTGCACAAAATAAGTCCTACCCAACGAAATTCTAAAATATTGGTCAAGAAAGAATTACATGAGAAATTAGTTCACAAAAAAAAAAAAATATTTTAAAGACCATCCAGATGAGAAGAAAACAATTCTTTGTTTTTAATTTTTAATTTTTTAGACTTTCGAGCACGCTTAATATTCTTAGAAATGTAAAAAATAATATTTTGGGTTTAACACTTATAAAAATGCTTAGCTCTTACGTGCTAGTCAGCACCCGATCAGGGCATGAGAAAATTGAATAGATCATAAGAAAAAAAAACATTTTTTTTAGTTTGCACTTTTTATTTTTAATACTTTTCAACTTTCTGTCTCTTTTCGTGAATGTACAAAAAAAAGTTAAGTTAGACCCTTAGAAAAATGTTTTGTCGTGACGGGCTAGCCAGCACCCGATCAGGGCCCGAAAAGAATGACTAGATAGAGAGAAAAAAATTTATTTGTTTAGTTTTCACTTTGTATTTTTTAATCCTCATTAAATGCTTTTTTTTTAGAAAATATGAAAAAGTTAAGTCAGACACTTAGAAAAATGTTTTGCCGTGACGGGCTAGCCTGCGCCCAATTAGGTCCCGAAAAAAGCGTCTAGATGAGAGAGTTACTTTATTAGACGATTTTTATCATATTTTTTTGTTAGACAGTCTATTTTTTTCGCGCATCCTATAAAAAAACAGTCCCGTTGTTAAAATTTTTATCGAAACTTGTGACGTTTTTTATAAATTTATTTTGTTTATTTTTAATGTCATTTTTTACGATTTCAATTAAAAAAACACATCGTAGCGCAAAGTGATAAGAAGCAAATTTGTAGATATAATTTATGTGTAAAATTCTGTTAAATAAAATGTTATGGTAGCTTGCGTTCTTTTTCCGAAAAGTTAATTTTTTATTTTTAACACATTTTTTTAATAAGAGTTTTTCAAACAAATTTGTAGATCTTTTTTAGTAAAACAACTTTTGTTTTTTCATGTTTTTCGCCTTTTGTACTGTTATTCCAAAAATCAAATTTAATCTTTTTTGATCCTATTTTTCGCGATTAAAAGATAATCTACTGGTCATTTTTATATAAATAACTTTTGTCTGTTTATCTTTTTCATAGCTTGTGTCGTTTGTCTAAAAATTTGATTTTCTAATTTTCAATTTTATTTTTTATAATTAAAATTAAAAATACGCGTTCATTAAAAAAATAATTAATAAAAAAAATTGAGTTTTTTTTTGGGAGAACTTTTGTTACATTTTTTTTGCAGCTTGTGTGGCTTGTCCAAAAATGTAAGTTATTTGTCTGTATCGCTATTTTTCACAAATTGAACAAAAACAAAGCATCCTATCAGGTAATAATAAATAAAATTTTTTTTTCAGGTAAACAACTTTTGTCTTTTTTCTTTTTTTTGTAGCTTGCGTCGCTTGTACAATTTTTTTCATTGTTGATTTTTAGGAATGAAATAAAAATTACGCATCTCATCAAGAAGTTATCAATAATAAATTTCTAGATCTCTCTTAGGTGCTTGTTTTTGGATATCAATTTTTTTTTTGCATTTTGCACAGTTTGACCAAAAAATTGAATTTTTAATTTTTATAATATTTTCACGCAATCAAAATTTAAATTTTCCATTTTTCAAAAAAATTAAAAAACTTTTTATGACAGTTTTGTAGGGTTTTGAAAAAGCAACATTTTTCGTTAAACGACTTTTTCTCATATCGTGCGTTGTTTGGCTTGAAATGTTTATTTTCATCTGTTTTTTTGAATTTGTGAATGCTTTTATTTGAGTTATTTTTTTTTTTAATCATTTTAAAAAATTGTTCATCTTCTTGAGTACTACGAATGTCCGTACACAGAATTTTGAAATTTTTGAAAAAGTGATCCAATATTTTTTTTAAATATTCTTACTTTTTGAAGTTCCATGAGAAAATAATTAATAAAAAAATTGTAGCTATTTTCTGTAAGAACAATTTTTGTTGAATGTTTTTTATGTAGCTTGTGTGGTTTGTCCAAAAATTAAAGTTTTTTGTTTGTATTGTTATTTTTCACGAATAAAACAAAAACAATGCATCTTATCAAATAATGATTAATAAAAAAATTAGTACTTTTTTTGAGTAAACAACTTTTGTCTTTGCGCTATTGTTTGTAGCTTGTGTTGTTTGTTTAATTTTTTTTATTTCTGATTTTTAGAAATAAAACAAAAACTACGCGTCTCATCAAAAAGTAATCAATAATCAATTTCTAGATCTCTCTTAGGTGCTTATTTTTGTATTATAATCTTTTTTTTGCATCTTGCATGTTTTGACCGCAAAATGAAATTTTTTACTTTTCATTATATTTTTATGCGATCAAAATTAGAGTTTTTGATATTTTGAAAAAAATTTAAAAAGTTTTAATGACAATCTTGTAGGGTTTTAAAAAATCAATGTTTTTCGTTAACACAGTTTTTCTTATATGGTGCGTTGTTTAGCTTGAAATTTTCATTTTCGTCTGTTTTCTTGAATTTCGTTCATGCTATAATTTTGGTGATTTTTATTTTTTTTTCAAAATAGTCATTTCAAAAAATTTTTCTCAATTGTGCTTAAGCGCAATTCAACCGACGTAAAAACTTTTTTTTCTGACTCAAGAGGCCTCTAAACTTCCACATTTAATAGAATCCGTAAAAGTTGTTTTTGACATTAAACCAATACCTTTTCATTAATGAAAATGTATAAAAAGCAATTTTGCTAAATAATATTTTATTGCGCCTTCTGTAGTTTTTCAAAAAAATTAATTTGTTTATTTTTAATGTTATTTTTGACGATTTAAGAAAATGCGCATCCTACCAACAAATAATTAACAAAAAATTTTCAAATCTTTTTGGGTGAACAACGTTTGTCTCTGAATTTTTTTCTTACCTTGTTTCGATTTTTCACAATTTAAAAAAAATCTAATATCTTTTTTTTTTAAGATTAAAAAAAAGCTACGCACCCTTTCAAAAATTAAATAATGAAAAATTTGTAGATCCTTTCTAGTTGCACAATTTTTGTTTATTCATGCTTTTTCCTTAATTTTGTCGTTCTTCCAAAAATGCATTTTTTTATTTTTATTTTATTTTTAATTAAATTTTTTATTTTATTTTTTATAATGAAACCAAAAACTGAACATTCCAATAAAAAATTATTCATTACAAATACACATATCTTTCTTGGGTGAACAACTCTCATTTATTAACTTTTTTCTACCTTGCGTCTTTTTTCAAAAAATTTCTTTTTTCTTTTTTTCTTTTTTAATGTTGTTTTTCACGATAAAAACAAAAACTACGTATCCTATAAAAAAGTAAATCATAACCAACGTGTAAATATTTTTTAAGTGCATAATTTTTCTTATTGTATTTTTTTCCGTGTCTTGCATAGTTTGACCGAAAAATGAAATTTTTCATTTTTCTTCATATTTTCTGCGATCAAAATTTGAATTTCCGATTTTTTAAGACAATTGAAATAGTTGTGATAATAATCTTGCAGGCTTAAAAAAAGTAGTCTTTCGTCTTTTGACTTTCTCACATTGTGGGTTGTTTGGCTTAAAATTTTAAATTTTCGTTTATTTCAAAAAATTTTAAAATGTTATAACTTTGATAATTTTACTTTTATCAAGAAAATTCATTAAGATAAATTGTTTTTCTTTTTAAGTACTACAATTAACTGTGCATAAAATTTTGAAATTGAAAAAAACGGTCTTCTCTGATTAGAATCTAAGCATTAATTTTAAATTATTTTCAGACACTTGATTCTGATTCATATACTCTACAAAAAGGATTAGAAAAAAAGGACTCTTTTTCATTTCCTCAAAAGGAATCAAATCTGTATCAAAACACTATCCACAAGAACTCTCAAATTTTAAGTAACAGCAAAGAAACCTCATTTCAAATTCTACAACAAGACAAGTTCAAGGACACATTTTTATACCAAATCATGACCGATCCGCAGTTTATCGAAAATATTCAGAAAATAAAAAAAAGGAAGAAGCTTTCCTGTCAATTTTGCAAGAAGGAATTTGATGCAGAGGCCGATCTGAAGGATCACTTAACTGTTCGTTTTGACGAATCAAAAAGGGTATAACAAAGTAAAATATTTAAAATAATTAATTATATCATTCAGGGCATATTCTAGAGAAAGTTGCATACTTTCTGATGGGCAGCTTTTCTGTCGTGTAAAAAAAATGTCATTATATCATTGAAGTTATATCATTTTCGAATAATTAAAAAATTGGAAATCAGTATTTACAGAGATATTTGAATATAGTTTTTTGTAATAATTATATCTGAAAATTTATCTCTGTTTATTATTAAAACTGCATTTGGTGGGTGAGGTCAAATGTCTTCCTTCAAACACAACTGTCGAAAAATCAGCTAAAGTAGAAGGGTGGTTTTCTGCAGTTTTCCTCTCCTCTGGCCAAACGTTCAGGCAGATGGAAGTACTTCTAATAAAGCCGGATGCAAACGCTAAATATGAGTTATTGTGGACTAATCTTACAGGACAATTACAGTAATAATAATTAATATAATGCAATAAAATAATATGCTATAATATGATGCTATAATGCTATAATGCTCATTTTTAAATGGGTCGCGAACAGGTATTTACCGTTTTTAAATTGGAAATACCTATGATTGAAAAATATATATTTCTTAACGCAGTGTGAATAAAAGAGCAAGATTTTTATAACAAGTGCAATACTTCTAAAAAATTAATATGCAGATTTGAAAAGAAAACTTGCATTAAGAAATTTTTTAAATTGTTATTTGAAATTCAGGCAATAATTCCAATAAAAATATTAAACATTTTTAAAAATAATCTTTTTTAAAATATTTCATTATTTTATATTCAGTAAATAATATTGATTCAAAAACAACTTTTTAATTGTTTGAGCTCAGGAATTTGATTAATCGAAAAATTTCTACTCTCGTAAATATGACATTATTTTGACGAAACAAAATTTAAATTTTAAATGTAACAGAACGATGAATTTTCAATCCAGAAGGACGAATTTTCAACCAAAAAGTTAAATTTTAGATGAAAAAGGATGACTAAAAAAAGTTTAAATTTAAAAGCTACAAAGATGAATTTTCAACAAGAATGTAATTTTTAATTAAAGAGGATAGATTTTTAATCAAATTTTTTAATTTTCAACTAAAAGATAAGAGAACTCAACTGAAAAATAAGAGTTTCCAACAAAAACTTGAATAGTTACATTTTTGGTTTGAAAAATTAATTTTAAAAAATAAATTTTCAACTGGTTGAATTTTACAAAAAACACGAATATGGAGAACAATAGTTAAATCCTCAATAAAAATAATAATTTTTCAATAAAGAAGAATAACTTTCTACTGAGACGAATTATCAACAAAATACATAAATTTTTTACAAAAAGTTTAATTATCTGCTAAAATAATTAAGTTTTTACCTAAAAAATATAAGGCTTACACTAAAAAGAATAAAGTTTTAACTAAAAGTTGAATAGTTACATTTTCAGTTGAAAAAATTAATTTTTATAGAAAAAATCAAATTTGATAAATGGAACTCAAAAAAAAAAAAAATTTTACTACAATGATTGAATCCATAGCTTAAAGGGTTCATTAAAAAAAAAAGTTGCGTGATTTACAAAAATAATTGTATCAATCAAGATATGGATATTCAAACAAAGAGACGTATTTTTCTACAAAACAATTAAATTTTTAGCCTGGAAATAATAATTTGCTTCAATGCATTTGGATTTTTGAACCAAAGAGATGAATTTTCAACAAAACTTGTGATATTTAATATTTTAACCATAAATATTTTTAATTTAAAATAAAAAACTATTGAATTCAACAAAAAATAAACATTTCTAGTCAAAAATGTAAAAAAAAGGGTAAATTTCTAACTTTAAACATGAATTTTTAACTAAAAAGATAAATTTTTACAAAAAAATTAATTTGTAACAAATTAATTCAACTTTTATGGGTAGTTAAATTTTAGAAGAAAAAAATTACACTTCAAACCAAGAAGCTAAATTGTCAACGAAAAACATAAATTTTTTAGCTAAGAGGATTAATATTCTTCTAAAAAACACGAATTTTTAACAGAATACAGAAATTTTTGAATAAATAAATAATCAATTTGTAACGAAATAGTTGAAGTTTTAACTCAAAAAGATGAATTTTTAACTAGTTATATGAAAGTTGAATTTTTAGTTTGAAAAAGTTAATTCATTAACAATAACAAAAAAATGAATTTTCATCAAAATAGTAAAACTTTTAACGAAGGATATGAATCTTCGACCAAAAACGTAATTTTTAAGAAATTAGCTTCATTGTTAACCAGCTTGTAGAATTTAAAAAAAAAAGAAGGATGAGTTTTTTACAAAACCTGTAATACATGAAATTTCGACCAAATAGTTGAATTTTTACATATAAAATATTAATTCTTAATGAAAATTATAAATTTTGAACCGGAAATGGAATAGTTATATTTTCATCTTAAAAAATTTTGATATTCCACTACAGAGATAAATTTCCAACTAAAGTGATGGATCTTCACAAAAAAATTAATCTTCAAAAAAGTAGTTTGATTTTTAACTAGGTAGTTGAATTTTCAAACATAAAGATAAATTCCAGAGCAAAGTGCAATTAATGATATTGTGGAACTTTTACCAAGAAGATGTGTTTTTAAAAAATGTCTCATATTTAACTAAATAATAAAATTTCAATGAAAACAACAATTTAAACAAGAAATCGAATAAAAAGTATAAATTTTTTAAAAACAGGAAAAAGCATATATTGTTAAAAAAAACGGAAAGGAGGATAATACGGGAAAGAGTGTAGTCTGAAATATCAAAGTGTTTTTCAAACTTGATAAATTATTATTAAACCATACTATTGCAGGAAAATTGTTTGCGAAAGTCGCAAAATTTTTTAAAATTTATTATACAGAAAGGTTCTGAACGTTACTTAAGTTCGCAGCATTACTTCCACTACACCCCAGCTTCCAACATGTTACTAACGCTACTTTTTGTCATGACCTCCTTCCCCAAAATTTATAACTTTGTTTATTGGTGACCTCTTAACTAAGCCTTTAGAATATGCCCTTCCATAACAAAAAAATAATTTTTAAACTACAATTTTAATGCATTCTTTAATTCATTCACCAATAGGTGATATGCTGTGCTTGTGGAAAAACGTTCGCACAAAAACGCTACTTGCGTTACCACCAGAGGTGTCATTCTGATAGAAGCAAATTCGTGTGTGATATTTGCCTAAAAAAATATTCAAGACTGGATAATCTGACTCGTCACAATATTTTCCACACGAATCCAAACAAGTTTCCTTGTACGATGTGTGACCGCGCCTTCGCAAGGAAGGATTTGCTCAACAAGCATCAAAAGTCCCACGAGAACAAGTACAAATGGTACTGCAACGAGTGTCGGAAGTACTTCAAAGGTCCTGTCACTCTAGACAATCATATGAAAACTGTCCACCCATCTGAGACAAATTATAATAAATCAGGGTGCGATGTACCCGACTGCAGGCCAGGTGTTCTTCCACCCAGAGATAAATAGTTTATTTATCAGAATATGAGTCAAACCATGTCAACTGTTTCAGAAAATTTATATGCAAATTCAAAAAATGAATATTGTTATATCTATACGAAGTATTTAGTTATATAAAAGACAATATAAACAGTTTTTTCATATTGTTTATCTTTGTTAGTTTTTCAGGTTAATGAAAATTTGAACATTTTTTTTTTAAATGCATAAATTTAATTTCTTATTGAGATAATTCAGTAAAATTTGATTGAATGGCGTATGAATATTATAGGTTTGAAATGGATCGAACAAATCGAAAAAAGTTGTGCAAAAAACTGATTTTTTATAACAATTATATAAAAAGTTGGACTTTTTTGCGTTCTTTACACGCTACTTAAATAAAATTAAATACACATAAGCAAAGAACCCCAAGCTTTAACTCTATGTAAAAGAATGTTTCTATTTAAAATTATAAAAATTCGTTTTCCTATTTTTATAGGTGCAGATGCAAATTTTTTTTTTATAGACTTGAAGCTTAGAGAGTTTTGCACACGTGTTTTTAATTTCATTTTAGTATCGTGTGCAGGACACAAAAGAAATTTCAATTGTTCATAAATTTGTCTTAAAAAATCAGTTTTTTTTTGTGAAATTTTTTCGATTTGTATCCTTCATTTAAAACCTTGGATATTCATACACCGATCATTAAAATTTGACTTAATTACCTTAGTGAGAATGGTATGTATGCATTTTTTAAAAAAGTTATGTTAAAATTTTCAATTAACTGAAGAAATAACAAAAAGAAACAATTACTAAAAATTGTTTCAAATGTTTTTCTGTATCACTAAATGCTTCGTATAGGTCTAATAATTTCTATCTTTCGAATTTTCACCAAAATTTTCTGACACAGTTGACATGGTCCGACTTATATTATTTGTTTTCTCTTTCTGGAAATTTAGATTTTTTATATTTGCTGTGTAAATAAGTATAATATGATATAAGAAAGAATTTTATTTTTGTGAAACAAGAGGCAAAAGTATAATTCAAAAATTTGTGAGTATCTGATTTTGGCATATATTAAACTAGAATACAAAAATTGGCTTTTAATATTAGGCAAATCTAATTATAATGAGGGGCGACAAAAAAATCCCGAAAAATAAAATTTTCGAATGGGAATTTTTTTGATTAATCAATTTCTCAAATAATGAAATTTCTAAGTTGGAAAATTCGCGAAAAATAAAATTTTTGACCAGTTTATAATATTACCGAACTGGGAAATTCTCAAAAGTTTATAATATCACCAAAATTAAAAATGCTGGTATAATAAAAACCGCGACAAAAAATTACTAAATTATGAAATATCTTAAATAGAAAATTCCCCAATTAAGCAATCGATTTTTCAAAATTATTAGTTAATGCTTAAATTCAGCATTTTCAAAATTTAAGAATTTTTAGCTTGGATATTTTATAATTCATCAATTTTCTATCGCAAATTTTATTATCGTGGATTTTTTATATTCAAAATATCATGAATTGTCGGGACTTTTGTTATTCGGGATTTCTTATTCGAGATTTTTTGAAATCGTTAATTTCAGGGACTGTTCAGAAATTTTATTATCCGTCAATTTTTCGGTTCAGGGATATAAATACTAGGGAATTTTATAAA
Source organism: Amphibolips quercusostensackenii (assembly GCA_032357855.1). Taxonomy (NCBI): domain Eukaryota; kingdom Metazoa; phylum Arthropoda; class Insecta; order Hymenoptera; family Cynipidae; genus Amphibolips; species Amphibolips quercusostensackenii. Next base: position 56,617 of record JAUELO010000355.1, read on the forward strand.
TAAAGAATTTTCAAATTGGGAAACTTCATCATTTAAAAATTTCATTCTTCGGGAATTTTATTATTCAGGAATTTTCCAATTGAGTAATTTTACAGTGTAAAGAGTTTTATTTTTCGGGGATTTTATAAGCCCCTATAAAAATCATTCCAAGTATTACTGGATTACTATAAATTATATTTATATCTACAAAAACAAAAAATTAGATTTACAATTAAAAAAATCATGAAATTTTTTGTATGAGAATGGTCCAAATTTATACCTGTTAAAATTTTAATTACGCTTTTTTGTGATCGATCCCCCCCCCCCCACTAATTTGGTCGTTTTCTAGAGAAAGAAATTTTAATTTTTTTAAAATCTCTCTTAAATGAAATAAGCTCTGGCTTTAGAAAATGGAAAAAAGTACTTTTTGATATCTTTTTGAAAATTCAAGTGTAGCTTTGTTAAAAAAATTTCCAAGAAATAAGTTTTAACTGATAACTTTTAATTTTCTGAATAATTTTGATCTGCTTAAACAATTATTATGTGTCTTAACAATTTTTGTAACACCATCAAATCGTGAAGAATTTTTATATTTCAGGACGAAGGATATAGTTGATAC
>JAUELO010000355.1:64352-76163 GCA_032357855.1 Amphibolips quercusostensackenii
ACTAATAATTTTTTTTTTACCGGTACCGACAATTTTTTTTAACGGTACCGACAATTTTTTTTACCGGTACCCGTTTTGTATACACAACCTTTTGAAAATGCTATAACTTCGGTAATTATTTTTCCATTAGAAAAAGTCATTGTGATAAATTGTTTGTCTTTCTGAGTACTGATTATAACCGTCCATAAAATTTTCAAATTAGAAAAAGTGGTTTCAAAAATTTTAAAAATGTGCTCACTTTTTGAGTTTTTATCCAAAATGTCTGGCTAGCGAACATGACCTTTCATTTGAGACACTAAAAGAGAATACCAGAGGTTAATCCAATATGTTAATTTTTTTAAAAGTTATCGTGCCAGCAAGCTGAAATGCCACAGACCTACACACATACATACATACATACATACATACTGTGACGAAATCCCTCTCATAGGATGTCGCCCACCATTGTGATTCGACTGACATGATAAATTATTTAACCATTTAAAATTACTACAACTTGTTAATTTCCAATACTACTTTAGATCTTACCATTCGGAAATCCACACTGTTGACCTTCAGAAATGATATGCCAACACGATTCTTCGTATTAATTTGATCACTAAAATCGATAGATGTTACCATGCAAACTTAGGTATAAAATCAATATCTGTCAATAGATCATATTTATTCAAATGAGAATTTGTGAAAGTGAAACGAAAATTAGTGATGTAAAATTTTAGGGTAAAATTACCGACAGAACATACTAAGACAATTCGCACGCAAATCACTCACTCCCGATCATACCACATTTCTTCTCGTCAACATAACACTGAAAACATGCAAACAAAGTTCTATGATAAGCAATGCTGCTCTAAAAGGATCTTTTAATAAAAAGAATTCAATATCAAATTTCAGAAGCGCGTGAGAGTAGATAAAACCAATAAAACACGTACGATGCAAATAAATAATATAATAACATAAAGAAATTTACATGGTAAAAAACATGACATCAAAAAATTCATAATATAAACAAAAGCGAATACATACAGATTACGCAAAACTTACATTTGGTGAAAAGAAAGACAGTGATGACCCCGCAGTGACGACCATGATGAATTCACATTCGGCCACCTTCTCTCTATCTTCAAACGATGGTAATTAGAGGTAGATTAAGCAAAGTAAGTGAATTCACTAAGAATTCTCCAATGATGAGGTTGATAATCTTCTCGATTAAGTAATGGCTAGAAGATTCCTTGGCACTTGATGACCAGATAAATTTGGTGTCACAGAGTCACCATAGTCTCGGCAATCGACACCCACAGTTACTCCACTCGTCACACAAAGAAGTTTATTTTATAGGAAACCTCAGGAGATAACGAGGCGTAGACACATAAGTTAAATTCAGGCAATTCGACGGATTTCAATGAGAAAAATCAGTTTGAAAAATCCGTATCACTGATACGCATCCGTATCCTGGTACCGATCAGTCAAGTTCTGTCTGTCTTCTCCCTTATCTTAGCTGGCCCAGGTGTCGGTCCCCTTTTTCCATTGGGTCACATAATGAACTTTGCAAATTATCGTTGCGCATTTCCAAGGAAAAGTCCAAGCTTTTGCATAAATTTGCGGGAAACAAAGTGATTGGAGCTTTTTCGGAACCATTCTGAGACATCTTGATAAATTGACTTGTAGAGGGAATGTTTATATTCAGTCTAGTTGTCACAATACATACATAGAGACATAAACATTCATAAAAACCTGTTTTTTTAATTCATGGGGTCTTAAGACGTGAACATTTGACAAAAACGGTGGGGGTGTCAAATTTTACACAAATATAATACCTTCTCATTGTGGCATGAGAATGTAAAAATTCAACCATATTAACTAAAACCACTTTTCAATAAGGAATGTGCGGGGTCCTTTCTCATTTGACCCCGGCGTTCTCTTAGTTTATGAATTAAGGAATTCAGTAGAGGAAAAATTAAAGAATTTAAATTTAGCTTAGGCATCAGGAATTAATCCCAGGTTTTCTGGTTACAAACTCAGAGCGCCACCCTTTGGTCTGAACTAAACCGCAGGGTGTAGGTTTCCCTTTTAAGGCCGATTTGTAACAAAATTCATTTTCATATAGGAGCGTCCTCTACTTCGAATTTAACTTCTTTTTTTATTCATGAATTCTTCATCTTACCCCTATCTTTCTTTCAGTTTATGAATTGTTAAACTAGGGAAAGAAGAATTAAATTATTGAAGAATTCGAGTTCATCTCTGGCAGCAGAAATTTAGCGCGTGCGTTTCAGAAGAAGTATAAATCCACAAAAAATTCTAAAGAGCGTAAACTAAAATAATGTTTTCTTAAAAACCAACACCTAGTAAGCGAAACCGAGTTTTATAGCATGAAACGTCTGGTTCATAATGATGAAAATCTAGTGTGTTTGCCATCAAGAATAGACGCCACGATTGGGTCACGCTCATATTTTCTCGAGTTGTTTTACCAAGAGAGACCGGGGATGCAATTGAGACCCGGGAATTTCCTTCTAAACTATGCAAAATTTAAGTCTTTTTTATTTAAATGATTTCGGAAAATTTAGAAAAGTGATTTCTACTTTATCTATAGTCGTAGGGTATGTAAGGGTGCTTATTAGGTTACGGATTTATTTACTTATTCAAAAATTCAACTACTTGATCAAAAGTTAAAGTCATTCAACGAAAATTAATTTTTGTATTCAGCATTAATGATTTTATTTAAAAATTTATCTCTGGTGGAAAATGTAACCGATAATTTGTTAAAAATCAACTTTTTATCAAAAATTTAACTTACCCAGTAGAAAATTGAACTTTTTTTTAATTTCTACTATTTCGCTGAAATTTAACATTTTTTAATTAAAAATTCAACTATTTGTTTGAAAATTTATTTACTTTGTGAAGATTCATTTTTGTTATGAAAATTTTTTTTTCTAATTCATTTCTTAATTGGGAATTTCAACTATCCCAGTTAAAAATTTATCAGTTTAGCTGAAAATTCTTCAGTTTGGTCGAAAATTAAGGTAATTTAGTTAAATATTTATCATTTTAGTTGGAAACTTATCTATTAGGTTGAAAATAATATTAATTTTTAAAAAGTTAAGCTCTTTTGGTAACAATTATTTTAACTTTTTAATAATTTAAAATTATTTTTCAGTTGAAAATTCGTCTTTTTTTTGTAGAAATGAATCTTCTTGGTGGAAAATTCTTCTTTTTGGTAAAAAATTAAATTATTTCATTCAAATGTTCTTCATTTTAGAAAATTAATATCTCTGGTTTGAAATTTAACTATCCAACATTGGTCAAAGATTTATTCTTTTTGTTAAAAAGTCATTTTTTGTCTCAAAACTCAATAATTCCATTTTTGTTGGAAAAATGATGTTTTTAAGTTAAATATTCAATTCAGTTAAAGACTTATCTTTTTGGCTCAAAATGCATCTATCCTTACTAATCTTTTTTGATAAAAGTTTAACTCTTCTATTTTTGTTCAACATTGATCTCTTTCAGATTTTTTACAATATTCATATTTTTTGTTGAAAAATAACTCTTTCATTAAAAAATCATGTATTTGGGTTAAAAATCAAACTGTTTTTTAGATGATTAGTCTTATTGGGTTAAAAATTCAACAATTTTGTTAAAAATTAGTGTATTTTCTTGAAAATTCGTTTTTTTGTAGAACATTCATCTTCTCGGTAAAAAATTAATTTTTTTGTTGAGGTTTAACCATTTGGTTATAAGTTGAACTATTTTGTTAAAAATAAACTTTTTTCTCATTCACCTTTTTGTTCAAAAATATAGTTCTTTTGTTAAAAATTCGTTTATTATTTGATTAAATTAGATTCCAAAAGATACATTTCTTTAGGTATAAAAGAAAATATTGAATTTATTTTTGTTTTCTTTACTTAAAAAAATTCATGAAATAATAAACGTTTTCGAATTTTAATCGGCTTGTATTGTTAGTAATTTTTTATAGGATTGGCCGATAAAAATATATATTTTTCTTAATTAAAAAAAAATTTCCTTCAATCAAAGAATCTTTTTCACTATCGGTTTTTGAGTCAAAAGACAAGTCTAATGTTGCAGGTTGCAGCTACCTTAAATTCGCATTGCTGACTAATGTTTGACTGCGCACATCGAGCAGCAAATATATTTTGACTGACTGGCTAGGACTTTCTTCTTTCACTGCCCGCTTTTGCGTTAAAAAACAAGCCTTATGTTGCAGGTTGCATCCATCTTTATTCATTAATGCCGACCGATGTGCGACTACGCACATCGAGGTGCAGATATATTTTCCTATGCTGGCTAGAACTTTCTGTAATACCAGCGCGCTATTTTTTACCTTAGGAACTTATACAAATTCTTTCGCACCAAACTAAAAATATTCAAAACTTTTTCAATTCGTAGTGGACTGCATTTGACTTCTTGCTTCAATTTCCTTTAGTAAATACATAACTTTTTTCCCTGGACTATTATCAAAAATTACAAGACTTGTTTGCATTTAGTATTAGGAAGTTTAAAATCTTTTATTAAAAGTCATTCAAGTTCTCCAACATTTTGGTACCTGTCCAAGACTCCTGGATTAATTCTACACTTTTGATAGGACAAATTTGTTTCGTGTACAAGGAACTTTTTACGTTGCAGGTTCCCGTTTTAATGGAGACTGATACAGAATCCATTTCTAAATTTCAATATCTTCTGTTTTGAATTTTTTTTCATTCAGGAGTTTTTTACCCCACTCCGGCTTTCTCTCAGTTCGCCCCATTGGAAAATCTTGCCACGAAGTGTGAGTCAAGGGTCGAACGGCTGAGTACGAACGAGATAGAGGGTGCCGCGTAGTGTACTTTTTAGGTTTTTCGTTCGTGGGAGCAAAGTGAGCATGAAAATAAACATTATGGCTCTGGTCGAGATGAGAGGTAGGTTTGCTGAAAGGCGGGTACAAGGTACAAAATAAAAAGTACCTGTATAGTATATTCACTTACATAAAAAGCGAATTGCAAAGTGTGCCAGATGAAAAATTCGAAGCTAAAAATGGAATTCTATAAACAAAGTTCACGCTTATGCTATTTTTTGCACTATTAATCAGAAATTGGCATAAAAATGTTTTTTGATGATTTATTAGGTTTTCTTAATTTCGCACTACCTTCGGGAATTATCTACATGGCTAGCACGAGCGTTACTAAAAATAACTGCTGTCTTTGAAACCTGATTAATTGTTTAAAAAAAAGAGAAAAATTTTAAAAAATGTTAAACAGCTTATAAAATTCTGCGTCGAATGACCCTTAACGAAGATATTTCTGATTTTTTGAAGAGAATATACCATGTGAAAAGTTTTAAAAAAAAATTCAAGAATTTCTCGAATTTTGTAGCAAGACTTCAACTCATGACATGACTTAAGAAATTTGAGGCAAAAATCTAATATTAATATCATACAGTATGTGAAGTCTTATATTCAAATCAATTTAATACAGAGGATCTCAATAGGTTGCTAAAATATAAGTAAAATTTTCCAATCTTGTCTGCATCGGGTTAGATTCGGCGATCACCGCTGTCAGCCAGCCGCAACTAAATCTCGATGCAGACTCGCTGAAGCATTTTTAATCATATCTCGGAAAATCGACGAAATTTTTTTAATTTTATCGGCTTGTTTTAAATAAAATACTTCTAAAACTGTACAGTAGGAATTTTACGTTTTTGCTATAAATTTCCTAGATCACATCACGAGTTAAATTCAAGGTACAAAATTCGTGAAATTTTTGCATTTTTTTAAAATTGTTCTCACTTGGTATTTGTGTTCAAAAAGTAAGAAATATTTCTATCAAGAGTCATTCAGCGCAAAATGTTATGACCTTTTTATTATTTAAAAAAAAAATTATATTATGAAATTAAATTGATTAAATTACATTTGTACAATTTTTTAATAATAAATATTTTCCTCGTAACCTGCAAGGCATTACAGAAATCTACAGTATTTTACATTTTCTAAATTTAAGCGTCTCACAGAAAAAAACAGAAGATTAAGTTTACGTCGATTTCGAGTAAAAGATTCGCTGCAACAGAAATGAAACTTATCGAATAAGCTTTACACGAAACTGAGATAATTTCGTGTTTTTAAACTGTCTGGGGTGAAAAAGCGTCGTCTGCTATGTAGTGGATAGCTGTGCGAAGAACACGAAAGATTGAATAAAAAAGGTCTGGAAATCAAGACACTAAATTTTTGAAAACATTAAGCCTATTTTATTTTCATTCCAAAAATAATTGCCCTTTCGTGAACGGATGAAAAAATATTTTTTTGTCGACGATGTTAAAGCAGTTAACACTTATCGAAAAGTCGCCATATTCCCTATAATCCAGGGCTTCCATCACGAGCCCTCTGCTCCACTGCGCATGCGTTGCATAAGACGCTTAATTAGCCACCGTTCGCGCGCTTATTCGAAATGTCAAAAAACACATTTTATTTATTAATTATTAATAATTAAAAAGAATATATATTTCAACAGGTTCAACTAGTACGTGGATGGTTTTTAATATATTCCGAGCATTAGGTTAAAAAATGAAATAAGTGTTCAGTGGATAAAAAATATGTTATTTAATGTAATCTTTTTTTATTATTTTTTAATATTGTTACTAATTTGTGCATTGAGAATTTTTCATATAATTTAAAATGGATAAAAGAATTTTATTACAGGTACAATTTGAAATATTTAACATTTTATCATCGAGAAATTTCAATTCAAATTTTATAAAACTTAAATATTAAAGAAAAACTGACAATAAATAGAAATAATAATGATTAGAAATATAGAAATTAAAAATATATATCCTTAAATAATAAAATTGCCTAAATTAAAAAATTGACGAGATTTAAAAATGCCGAACTGGAAAATTCCAGACAGAAAATTGACGAATTATAAAATATCCGAAATAAAAAGTTTCTAAATTATAAAATTCCTGAATTTAAGCAAGTGAAACATTTTCTTTGCTGAATAAATATTATTTATTCATTGAAAATAAACGAATCAAACATTTTTATGAAAAAAACCAAATTTTTTAATGCTCAAAGTTTATAAAAATCATTGTGTCAATTTAAAATAACAATAATAGAAAAAAATTATTTCTAAATGAACAATTTTGTTTAAAAATGTGGATAGAAAAATTACGACAAACTTTCTCAATAGTCGAATTTTTAATAAAAAAAAAAAAATAAATAAAAAGGAACTTTGATATAAATCAGCCTCGAGATGAATTCTGCAAAGTTTGTTTGCACGACTGTTCAAATTTATTTTTTATACCATTTTTATACATTTAAAGTTATTATCAGTCAAACAATATCTTTAGAAAAACTATAAACGTTTAAAAAAATCGTTCTTGATGGAAAAATTCGATTATTGTATTTTCAAAAAGCATGTCAATTATACCCATGAAAAACTTGTTAAAATTGTTTTAATTCTGAAATTTTCTATTTCGCTTATTTCATAATTCGTCAATTTTCTGTCGGGAATTTTATCATTCAGGAATTTTTAAATTCAGAATTTGCAAATTGCGGAAATTTCATAATTTCTTCAATTTTATGAACAGGGAATTTTTCAATTCAGAAGTTTCACAATGTCGGGAATTTTATTTTTCTGATTTTTTCAGTCATCACTCATAAACATCAAAAAATTTTGTACTTTTCGCATCTTGAAATAGAACTAAAGACCAGTCCGAAGCGCGTCGATGCTTCTTTATAAAAAATAAATTCAACATCCATGCTCTCGATTAAAAAATATACATTCTTTTTTTCATATTTTTATTTATTATCTGTATTTATTATCAGTATTCATCCAATAATAATATTTCAGAAAATTTAAATTACAATTTCTCCATGAATAAATGTTAAATATTTAAAATAATACCTGTAATAAAATTATTTTATACATTTAATTTAATATTTAACATTTTTAATTCATAAATTAGTGATAATAATTTAAAAAATAAAATAATTTTATCAAATAACATATTTTTTAGTTGATAAATACTTATTTTATGTTTTAACCTGATGCTCAGAATATATTAAAAACCTCCCATGTACTACTTGAATATAATAAGATGTACTTGCTTGTAATTACATTTATAAATAAATAGAATGTATTTTTCAACATTTCAAATAAGCGCGCGAATGGCCTTGAGCGACGCATGCGCAGTAGAGCAGATGACCAGAGTTGGGAGCACTGCAATTCTTAACCATAGTTCACAACTTGTGATGGTGGTTGGAGTTGTGTGAAATTCTTTATTTTCATGCACACAAAATGTATTTCATCTCGTCCACGATAGGACTTATTATTTTTCAAATAATAATAAAGTTAGCAAAAACTTGTTTTAAATCTGGTGTCCAGATTTATAGCTCGAATTCAATCACAAATTGTCGTTTTCCCATTGCTGCTAAGGACGTAGCAGACGACAACTTTTATTCGATCGTACGATAAACTTTTCCCAAATAGCATATAAACTTCAACAGCAGAAAATTTTACACGCAACAAAATTTAACCTAAAACTTTAAAAATTTAACCTCAGTGTTGATGTCATAAAAAACACTTTTAGCTTTTTCTTAATTATTGTGCAAAATTATAAATGTTCACAATATCATACAAGAGTTTACGAAAGTATAAATATTTCAAAACTGTACTAAGAGTCATGTTGTAAATTCTGTTGGTTTATTTAAGAAGTGTACAAATAAAATAAAAAATATTATACGTTTGCCAAAAACATTTGCTATCATAATGATAAATTATAAATAGAACAGAAATTTCATATCTGCAACCTAGTTATCCATTATCTATCAAACGTAATTTTTGAGCAGAGAGAGAATATTTAAAAAAAAAAAAAAACTGTAACCATTTTCACTGGAACCTACAGGTTTTGCAGTGAAAAAGTTCATTTGTGACCTAGGATGACAAATATTCAGAATACAGTTGATTTTTTTCTCCCAAAAATATGAAATTTTAACAAAAAAGTTATTTTTAGACGAAAAATTACATTTTTAGTTAAAAATTAATTTTGCTTACAAGTAGAGAAGTTTTAACAATATATTTTAATTTTCAACTAAAGAGCTAAATTTTCTACCAAAAATATAATTCTGCAACGAAATAAAAAAATGGTTCGAAAAAAAATTCAACTGTCAACCTAAAAAAAAAATTAACAACAAATATAATAGTTGATATATCCACTAACAAATTTTAACATTTAATGGATAACAATATAATTTCACCAAAAAAGACAAATTGAAAAAATGCGATAATTTTCAACTAAATAACTGAATTTTCAACCAAGAAAAATAATTTAAAAGGGACTTTTAACCAAATAGGTTAATTATCAGTTGAAAAATTAATTTTTTATTTCATGAAGAGAATTTTCAACAAGGTATTTCAATTTTTAACCAAAGAGCTAAATTTTCTACCAAAACTATGAGTCTTTAACCAAATAAAAAAATATTTTAGATATCAGGTCAACTTTCAACGAAGGATTTTAACATTTAACCTGAAAAAAAATTTTAACAACAAATGTAATCGTTTATATACCGACCAAAAATTTGAATTTTTAGTACAAAGCAATATAATTTAAACAAAAAAGCTAAATTAAAAAGATGCGTTAATTTTTAACGTAATAGTTAAATCTTCAACCAAGAGGATAATTTAAAAAAAAAAACGGATTTTTGGCTAGGTAGTTGAATTTTCAATACAAAAAGATCAATTTTTAACCAAAAATGCAATAATAAAATTTTCATTTAAAAAGAGTATTTTCCGTTCAAAAAAACGAATTTTCTACAAAACAGTTTAAATTTCTACCAAATAATTACGTCTCCTACAAACTTGTAGAATTTGCAAGCTAAGAGGACAAGTTTCATACAAAACTGTTGAATTTTCAAACGTAATGATAAATTTTCAACAACAAAAATTAAATATTCTACTCAGTAAATCAATTTTATATCGAATTGTAGAATTCTCAAACTAGAAAGTTTATTTCGTACGCAGCAGTTGAATTTTTAACAAGAAGGTTACTTTTAAAACAAAAAAGTTAAATTTATAAATAAATAGTTTGATTTCTGGCCAAGCAGTTGAATTTTCAACCAAAAACATGATTATTTAAAGAAATAAAAAAAAATTATTTTTATAAAGTAGTATAATTTTACTACTTTACTATAATTGGCGAATATTAATAAAGTAAAATTTATCGCCTGATTATAGTCCATTTAAAACGTTCTTTTCCACAATTACCCCCTCGAAAAAATTTTATATGTCTGCCCTTGTATTACAAGAAAAAGCTTATATATTTAAACTTTAAAAAGATAGTAAAATATTTAAAAGTAATAATTGTTAATAAACAACTAAAAATTGTTAAGAGCTTTTTTACAATATACATTTAAAAAAGCTTCAAACCTAATGTATAAATATAGACTTGCAAAAGCTCAAAACTTAAGTTTTTTGTTATTTAGTAACAATTATTATCTTTTACTTTTGTGCTATTTCTTTGAAGTTGAAACATTGAAGCTTTTTTAAATAGTGATCATTCACAAATCCTTATTCAAAATTATCTTATTGCAATTGTTATTCTTCTTTATCCTAGGTATAAAAAAACTATTTTCGGTCTGTGAAACCTGTAAATTCATGTAGATTCTTGCAGTTGTGTTTTTTGTGAATTCTTTTAGGAAATTAAAACCAAAAGAAAATATAAGAATATAAAAAAGGACCAAAATTTGTCTAAAAACTATTTTTACAAATATATACAACATATATTCCTGAACTTTTTCAAAAATTTTCTTAAAATATACATTTATTTAATTTTGCCTATGATTTGAAAACTGATTAAATGATTCTAATTCGTCTACCTTTTTCACAACTTTGTATCTCACACTATGATAGGAAATATTTTTGCATTCACATTCATGGGCTTTTGCGATGATATGGCAAAATTGCTTTAAAATGAGCCTAAGAACTTAAAAAAATGCTTATTATTTCGGGTGTAATTTAACATTTAGGAAAAAATTTAAATGGAGACCAAGCGTAATATAGTGTATTTCCTTCCTTTAATATATTACAAAAAATGTCACATAAAATACATATTTATAAATTATTATTAAATTCGTATCGTCTGCCGCAGCTAGCAGAATTTCTTACAATAAAGTTTTTGATAAAATTACAGTTTTAATATTCAAATTTCTAAGAGTCCTCTATTTAATTTTTCAACATTACAATTTGTTAGCATTTTTACATAATTTACAAGACTTTCAGAGACGCGAAGAAATTCTTAAAATACTTTTAAAATACGTGAATTCCAGCAGGTAACTTTTGATCTTTGATATTAAATACTCAGCAGGTAAATTGGCTGCTCTGAGAGGATGAGGAATATAACAAGCGAGGCAATAATTTTCATATCACCCATCTGTATGTTCCTGTAATATTGCGAAAATGGAGAGGAAAGAAAGGGCTCCATAAATTGACCGACATCGTCAATATTTTTCACGGAATGAAACTCGCGTTTTTCTCTGCACTTTAGAAATTATTTACTCAGAACTGCAAATCAGAATCAATCAAATAAGAAAAACAGAAAAACAGTATAAAATGACAACATAGAACTTTTTTTTATTCAAAGTTTTTTCTAAAATATATATTTATAATAATAAAACTGAAAAAGTAGAAAAAATTTTACCTAAATTCAATTATTTTTTTAAAAACATAAGTCGTCTTTACTCAGACAAAAAAAACTTGTTTGGCCAATCAGGTTCAACCAGCCTCCATAATGGGGCGCTCTGGCCAATCACAGGCATCGTAGAGAGCATAT
>JAUELO010000355.1:151043-161984 GCA_032357855.1 Amphibolips quercusostensackenii
CTGTACAAATATCTGATAAGCTTATGTTTTTGATCGCGATTTATCAGGTTATTAACATAGTGAATGTCAGTTGAGAAATTTGATCTCCAAATTAGATCAACATTATATTCAACGCTTTTGTACAGATTGCAGATTTTTTGTTTCCTTTCTTGATCCATCTTCCTTTCTTCTTTATTCTATGAACATTCATTCTCTCTTGAAAGGGTATAGCACAGTGGTTGCAAGCACAGAGTTATACTTGAACTCACTGTACTGTACTGACTTCTAATAATGTTATGTACAGATTGCGGTATTTTTATTTTATCCTTAGTAATTCGTTCTCTCTTAATTTTTTTAATTTTCATTCTCTCTCTTTCTACGGTTCAGCACAGTGAGTACAAGTACAGAGTTATACTTGCACCTACTGTGCTGTATTGATATCTAATAACTTTATATTCTCGACCGTGGATCATCAGATTATTAATATAGTAAATGCCAGTTGATCAATTTAATGCCGTAATTAGATCAAAATTACATGCAATGCTTTTGTACAGATTGCGAAATTTTTATTTCCTTGCTTAATCAATCGTTCTCTCTTTATTCTCTAAATATTTATTTTCAATGGCTATGGTGCAACACAGTGGGTACGAGTACAGAGTTAGACTTGCACCCACTGTGCTCTACTGACAGTGATAACTAATAAGCTTACATTCTTCAACGCAAATCAACAAGTCATTGACATAGTAAATACTAGTTGATCAATTTAGCCCCGAAATTGGATCAAAATTTTATGCAATTCATTTGTATAGATTGCGAAATTTTCATGTCCTTCCTTAGTAATCGTTCTCTTTTCATTTTATAAACATTTATTCTCTCTTGCTGCGGTTCAACGCAGTAGGTACAAGTACAGAGTTATACTTGCACCCACTGGGCTGTACTGATATCTGATAACCTTATGATTTAAATCGCGGATCGACCAGTCATTAGAATAGTAAATGCAAGTTGATCAATTTATTGCTGAAATTTTATCAAAATTATATGCAATGCTTTTGTACATATTGCGAAATTTTTCATTTCCTTCTTTGGTCAATCGTTCTCTTTTCTTCGTTCCCCAAACATTCATTTTCTCTTGCTAGAGTACAGCACAGTGGGTGCAAGTACAGAGTTATACTTACACCCACTGTGCTGCACTAATATCTGATACGTGAAAAAACGATTATTTTTTTGGTTGATCATTGACTGACAATTTAGTTGAAAATTAATGTTTTTTTTTTAATTCGACTTTTTTGGTAGAAAATTATTCTCCTTGATTTAAATTTAAAGTACATTATTGAAAGCTTAACTACTTTGTTAAAAATTAAGTTTGTTACTTAAAGATACATCTCTTTGTTTGAAAATTTAAATATTTTGTTCAAACTTTTTTTTTAATAATCTTTCTAACTAAAAATTGAACCATTTCATTATTATTTGCAAATTGATTATTTTCAATTGAAAATTCAACAATTTAATTTAAAAATTATGTATTTGGTTGTAAATTTGTCTTTTTTGAAAGAAAATTGATCTTCTTGATTAAAAATTCGACTGCTTTCTTAAAAACTAAACTGCTTTGTTCAAAATTAATTTTATTGTTTAAAGTTTATATTATTATGTTAAACCTTCATTTCTTAGGATAAAAAATTAATTTCCTAAACTGAAAGTTTGACTCTTCTGTTTGAAGATTCACTATCATAATCCAATATTCATATCACGGAATGAAAATTGGTCTTTTCTTTTAAATTCGCTCTTCTTTGGTTAAAAATGATTTTTTTACTTAAAATTTAACCACTTAGTTAAAAGTTGAATTAGTTTGTTGAAAATTCATTTTATTATTTTCAGATCCATCTCTTTAGTTAAAAATTTAAATATTTTGTTAAAGCTTGTTTTTTTTATTAAAAATTAATCCTTCCAACTGAGAATTCATCTTTTACATTATTGATTAAAAAATTATTGTTTTCAGTTAAAAATTCAACAATTTAGTTGCAAATCTATTATTTTTTTCAATTCCTTTTTTTAGGTAAAAAATTCTTCTTGTTGATTTAAAATTAAATTCTATATTAAAAATTTAAACTAATTTGTTAAAAATTCATTTTATTATTTAATGATCCATCTTTTTAGCTAAAAATTTAATTAATTTTGATGCAACTTGTTTTTTTTTTTTTAAATAAAACCTTCTGTCGCAAAATTGAAATATTTCATTATTAGCTAAAAATTTATTGTGTTTATTTAAATATTCAACAATCGATTAAAAAATTATATATTTGGTTGTAAATTTGTATTTTTTGCTAGAAGATTAGTCCCCTTGATTGAAAATTCAACTATGAGGTTGAAAGTTGAACTACTTTGTTTAAAATTCATTTTATTGATTATAGTTAAAACTATTAGTTAAGTCTTCGGTTTTTCGCGTTAAACATTAATTTCTTAAACAGAAAATTTGACTCTGTTATTTGAAAATGCATCGTCGTAGACAAATAATGTTCTGATTGTTTCAAAATTAGACCATTTTTTTTATTTTCCTTGTTCAACAATAATCTTTCTACTAAAGGTTGAACAATTCTATTATCGATTGAAAATTTACAGTTTCCAGATAAAAATTTTAAGTTTTGTTGTAAATTCATCTTTTTGATGTAAAATGAATTTTTTTGATTGAAAATCAAATTATTTAGTTATAACTTGAACTAATTCGTTAAAAATTCATTTTATCATTCAAAGGTCCATCTCTTTTGTTGAAAATTTAAGTATTTTGTTTAGAAATGTTTTTTTGTGCTAATTTTTTCTTACTAAAAAATTAAATATTTTATTATTGGTTATAAATTAATGGATTTTAGATGGAAATTCACCAATTTAGTTGAAAATGTATGTATTTTGTTGTAAATTCGCTTTTTTGATAGAAAAATTATTTTTCTCGATTTGAAATTAAGCTAAATAGTTAGAAGTTGAACAACTTTCTTGAAAATTCAGTTTTTTATTTATAGATCAATTTGTATTGTTTAAAATTGAAATATTTTGTTGAAAATTTGTTTTTTTTTATCTAAAAATATCTTTATAATAAAAGCAACTATTTTATTTATGGTTAAAATGATAGTTTTTGGTAAAAAATTAAAAAATTAAGTTAAAAATTTATGAATTTTGTTGTAAATTCGTATTTTATGTTTAAAAATTTTAAAATTTAATTACAAATTAAACCGCATCGTAGAAATTTAAACAAACTTTTTAAAATGTTTTTTAAAATAAGAAAATCTACCTCTTTGGTTGAAAGTTAAAATATTAAGCTGGATTTTTTTATCATTTATAATTCTTTCTAAATTTATCTTTCTAAGAGTAAGATTAACTATTTCATTGTTAGATTAAAATTGATTGTTGTTATTAAAAAACTTAACAGTTTGGTAAAAAAATTATTTATTTGATTCTTAATTGGTCTTTTTTGGTAGAAAACTAATCTTCTTCATTAAAAGTTCAACTACGTGGTCGAATCTTAAACTGCTTTCTTGAACATTCATATTATTGATTAAATTTTGTATCATTCCGTGAAATCTTTCTTAATGGGCTCAAAATCAATTTCCTTTACCAAAAATTTTAATTTTATAAGTGAGTACTCATCATTATATTATAATACTAATATCTTCAATTAAAAATTCAACTATTATTTGTAAATTCGTTTTTTTTTGGTTCAAAATTAATCTTTTTACTAAAAATGTAACCATTTAATTCTTGTTAAAAAATTGATTGCTTTCATTTAAAAATTTAATGATTTAATCAAAAATGTATGTATTTTGTTAAAGATTTATAGTTTTTGGTAGAAATGAATTGGTCTTGATTGGAAATTTTACTATTTAATTGAAAGTGGAGATATTTTGTTTCAAATTTATTTTATTAGTTGAAACCCACCTTCTTGGTTAAAAACTTCACTGTTGTCTTGAATTTTTGTTTTTGAATCGATATTTTTAACTGAAAATTAACTATTTTGTTCTTTTTAAATTATAATTACCTCAAGTTGAAAAATCATCAATTTAATTAAAAATTTGTGTCTATTTTTTATTAATTAATTTATATTTGTGTTCAACTGAAAATTCAAAAAATATGTATACTTTTTTTTTAGACGAAAAAATCTTTCTTGGTTGAAAATTCAACACTTTTATTAAAAAATTTATCTTTTGGGTTGAAAGTTTATCATTTATTCAATTTATGTTTGAAAATTTATTTCTTTTAGTTGAAAATTTAACTATCCGGTTTAAATTTAAAATCTTTTTTGTTGAATTCAACAAAAAGTCAATTAACTATTTAATTTTTTAATCAAACATTCATTTTTGAAGTAAATATTCATCTATTGCATTTTTAGTAGATAGTTTATCTTTTAAAGTTTAAAATTCAACCATTTCATTAGAAATTCTATTTTTTCATGTTTTTCAAAATTAATTTTTTAAATAAAAATTTTTTAATTTTATTTGTGGTTAAAAATCTATGTTTTGTACTAAAAAATTAAAATATTGGTTGTAACTCTATGTATTTTTTACTTCAACTGAATGTTTGTCTATTCCAGTCAAAGAATCGTCACTTTAGACTTCTTAGAAATCCGTCTTTTATGGTTTAATTAAACTATTTGTGACATAAGATTGAAATATTTTTTTGTTGAAATGTAAACTATACATTCTTCTTTAAGAATTTACATTTTTTATTGAAAAATCAACTTTTGGGTTGAAAATTAAACTCATTCGTTGAAAAATTTTTCCTTTTTTTTCTTTCAGGATTTATCATTTCATTTATAAATTTATTACTTTGGCCGAAGATTTAAATATGTTTGTTTAAAATTTGTCTGTTTGTGAATTAATGTTTTTGACTAAGAATTCAACCATTCTATTTTTGGTTGAAAACTTATCTTTTGTAGATGAAAATTAAACTATTTTTGTCAAAATCCGCATTTTTTTTGTTGAAAAATTATATTTATAACTAAAAATTTAACATTATTAGTTAAAGATTTATAATTTTAGTTAGGAATTTATCTCCATGGTGAAAAATTTAACTAATCTTTAAAAAACAAAATTTTTTTTTAAATACTCATTTTTTGAACTTAATATTCAACTGCTTAACTTTTGGTTGAAAATTTATTTTTTTGGTCTAAATTTAACTTTTTGGTTAAGAATTGATCCTCTTAAGATAAAGGTTAAAGTAATTGTCGAAAATGTAACATTTTTATTAACATTGTCTGTTGGTTCTAGGAAGCTGTAAATCTTTCAGAAGTGTTAGTTAAAACTAGGTAAATCTAAGAAAATACTTTTAGCAAAAAAAAAATAATTTCCAGGGCCTTATATATTTATGGCTCACTATAGAAAAATCGGAGTATTTCTCATCTTGAAATTAAAAATTTTTCTACAACAATCCTTTTTTAGCAATATTATGTTTGCTATGATTACCCTACGACTTTCAATACAAATTAAAAAAACTGACACTCGAAAGATATTAATTGACTTGTGTAAAACTAAAGTTTGCATTCACAAAATAATATTATTTTTAACTAAAGTTAATAATCAGAATAGCATGCAGCAGTTTGATATCCCAGGCTTTTCTCTGGCTTCAACACAGTATCGTTGTCTTCACAAATCTTTGAAATTTTTTGGCTCTTTTAGGGATAGTACCAATATTTTCTCTCATAGAGAACATTCTTATATTCCTCATATTTTTTTTGATGTTGCTTTTAAGAAAAAAGGCAGTAATTTTAAATTCACTATTTCTGGATCAGCGACCTAACATGTGTTCCAGTGACGAAACATCATTTCCGTAAATGATGCATCATTGCGTGGAAAGCAGAGCGATGCCCCTGACCAGATACAAGAAGCAACCTCAAAAATGGAATCCATTAGCTTAAGCTAACATACTTTCCAGTTAAAGAAATATCATTTAGCCGATTGAAGCGTTCATGCAATCTTTGGATCTGAATAGTAATTTACAGGACTTGCTTATCACATCAACCGACTTGAGACTTATCTCCTCATTTATCAGACATAAATAAGGCTCCCAACAATGAGCGATAGCCATCTGCATACATCATAATTCTACCGTTTGTACTTTGTCTGATTAATTGATTTCCTGAGTAGTAAATATTCACTCAACAAAAATAATGTTCCCTGCTTCAAAGTGAAACAAAAATTGTTAGCATCTAAACGCTCACTGATGATTTGATTCGTTGATGTAGAAACCAAGAAATAATCAAACAAATGCACTTGTTTTTTTTTTTTTTAATCAAAGCAACCTTTCTTTGGCCCTATATCAAGGCTAGAATTTGTTAGATTTAAATAAAATTAGTTTGAATTAATGAATGGTGTGTTTAAATGAAATGAGTTTTGTTTAAATTAAACAAATATTTGCATTAATCTGATCGAACATTCTCAAAATAAGGAACACTGAAAATTTGGTTGTTGTTGTAAAAATCCCATCATCCTAAAATTAGTTTCGAAAATCAATTCACATTTCTGACTAATGGTGGACGAACATTAGGAACTATCTTATGCTACGGAATTTCCCAGAATGGACACTAAAATTTTCAACAACAGAAATTAAATTTCTATGAAAAAAGATTACTTTTCTGCCATAAAAGATAAATTTTCAATTTAAGAAAAAACAGATTTTCAACAAAATAGTTTAATTTTTTACTAACAAAGATGACTAAAATAAAATAGTTGAATTTTTTACAAAATACATACATTTTTAACAAAAGATTTAAATTTTTAAGCAAATAGTTAAATTTTAAAACTAGAAAGATGAATTTTTAACTAGATGGTCAAATTTTGAATCAAGAGAGATTACAATTTTACCAAAAACTGTTGAATTTTCAACTAAACAGTTGAATTTTCAAACCAAAAGACGAAGTTTTAACAAACAATTTGAATACGCATCCAAATAAATGAGTTTTTAACATAGACGGTTAATTTACCACCTAAAACGCGATTTTTTAACACAATATATCAGTTTTAAAGCTAAAAAGTCAAAAAATTTCAGGAAACAGTTTACATTTTAATTAAAAAAACTTATTTTTAAGAAAAAAAAACGAAATATAAACTTGATGAGTTCAACAAAAAAGGAGGAATTTTCAACCAGATAATTGAATCGTCAACCAAAATTATAACTTTTTAACTAACATTATTAATTTTCTACACTAAAAAAATACAATTTTCAATAAATCAGATGAAGATTCAACAAACTAGTTATATTTTACAGACGATAAGGCTAAAGCTAATTTTATACCGAAAAGGACGGATTTTCAACAAAATATGTACAATAATTATTTTTAAATTATTGAATTTTGAAGCCAAAGTGACGAATTTTCTACCAAAGTGTTAAAAATTTAAACCAAAAATAAAGTTTTTTAACAAAAAAGTAAATCTTTTACAAAACAGTGATATTTTTAAATAAATGGTTTACATTTTAATCAAATTGACAAATTTTTTAACAAAATAGTTAAATTTTGAATATAAATATGAATGTTAAACAAAAATGTTAATTTTCACCAACTTGTTGAACTTCCTAGCAAATTTCTCAATTTTTAAACCGAAAAGGCGAATTTTTAACAAGAAATGAAATAGTTACCCATTCAGCTAAAAACAATTATTTCTGAACTAAAAAAAACGAGTTCGCAACAAAATGTTGCAATTTTCAACTAATGAAATAAATTTAAAACTGAAATAATTAATCTTCAATAAAATAAATTAATTTTTAAGCCAAATTGTTGAATTTTCAACCAAAAGATGAGAAATTTGCAACAAAGAATGAAAAAGTTTAATTTTCAGAAAATTAATTCTCAAATGGATAATGATAAGGACCATTGGCCAAATTAAAAAAAAAATGTTTTTTTCTCCCTAAAACATTATTAATAATGGCCGCATTTTTGTTAATTTTGAGGATATTTTTTATCATGTAGTGTGAAAGTAATTTTTTTTGGACTTCATACAGTTCGTCATTTTCAAGGTTTCAAAAAAAAAATTCCGAAACATTTTGGGAATGTTGAAACGTATCAAGAAAAAAAGATCTGTTAAGATTCCTGGAAAGATTTCAAATGAGTTTTTTTAATAAAGGTATTTTGAAACTTTGAAAAAATTCTGAAAAAAATCAAAATTAGAAAAGATTTTAACAAATTAAAAGCAAAATGTATATTTTTGAATATTTTGAAATAAAATTTTGAAGTTTTCAAGGATTTTAGAAGGTACCAAGGTTTTAAATCAATTTTTTCTAAGATTTCTAAGAAAAATTAAAAAAGAAATTATTCTAAAAAAATAATGTTAAGATAGTATTAAAATTGCCTTTATAATTATGTTTTTTTTAAATTCTGTTTTCTTTGGCGTTAACCATTTTATTGAAATTAATATTTACGGAATTAAAAACTGAACTTTTTTGTTGAAAATTATTCCTTTTTAGAAAAAATTTAATTTACTTCGTTTGAACTATTTGGTATAAAATAAACTTTGTTTTTAAAAACTCACTCTCTGGGTTACAGATACATAATTTATTAAGAAATCCCTGAAAATATATTTATTTTGTTAGAAATTTGTATTTTCCGACATAAAATTAACCTTTTTGGTTAAAATTTAATCCGTTTTGATTAGGGATTAATTTTTTTTCTAAATTTCTCTTTTTGGATAAAGTGAAATGTTTTTATTTAAAAGTAAAATTTTTGTTGACAGAAATACGTAAAAAGGCTTAAAATTTTTGTGACGAATTATTTATTTTTAGTTTAAAATGCAACTGATTTAACAGTTGAACGACTTTGTTGAATTTTTTTTTTGATAAAGGTTTATAATTTTTGTTATAAATTAAGCCATTTTATTTAAAGTAAACTTTTTTTATAAAAAATCCATATTTTCGGGTTTAAAAATTAACGGTTTTGCAAAAAATCCGTCTCTTTGGCAAAACAGCACACTTTTCGGGCTCAAATGCAACTATTTGGTTGAAGATGAACTTTTTGTTAAGATTTTAATTTGGTACATAAGTTATTCGAAGTTTTGATTTTGTCTCAAAAATTATCATTTGCCTAAAATCAAAAAATTATACGCGTCTTATGAAAATATATAAAAGTGTAATAAAAATATTGAAGAACCTCGTGAAAAATATTTTGAATCATATTTTATTAAATGAAAGCTTGTTTTCTCGAGCAGCAGATTCTTAAAAATTTTGCTACATACAATTTTTTTTAATAAATAATTTAATTTTAAAAATTATTATTTGTTTCATATTTTCTGAATTATTTTCGGATGATTGTAGTCAATCAATGAATAATTTTCAAAAATGAGATGTGTCAAATTTGTAGCGAATTTTTTTCTGAAGAAAATAAGCTTCTTGGTACTTATTAAAAATTTATTATTTTAACTATAAGATTACCACACAAAAATAAGAATAAAATATAAAAACAATGGAAATGAAGCTAAGAGTTTAGAAATTTCGGATAAAACCTCTAGTTCATTAATAAATAATATTTTTGTATGTTTCAAATTTTTTTTCTCAAAGGTAATATCTTCTCTTTTTGAAATCCTAATTATAGCGACACCTTAAGGAAGATAAAACACAATATTTGTAAGCGATTTGTAAGCTTTCTGATTAAGATTAAAATTTTTATGAAAGCGCTATTCAAAATAATCGCTTTATTTTTCTCTAAGTAGCCTCTTTTGAGGTAAAACAACTTCTTATCTTTGACTGACTTATGAAGTATAAATATCTATGTATCCGAAGGACAAGTTGCAATATAATTAATGTGATAACGATTTAGATACTAGATCTATACTTTGACAAAGCACCACAATTTTCGTTAGATACAGTATTAACCAAATTCTTCGTCAACACTTTAATTAGTTTATCCCGTGTTTGTTAAAAATGGGGATCGATTATACTTCGCTTTTCACCTTGATGATCATCTTCAATTCTATTGGTGAATACTTCACTATAATATATCTATTATTTTAAAAACCTTCTCAAGCTTTTCGCAAATAACAATTTGTCTGAAGTTAATCCCATTCTATTCTGATTGATGTACTTTTTCGAAACTTTAGGTATGTTTGTCCAAAATAAATATGAATTTGACCTAAATTTATTTCAGAGAAACTCAGAATGTGTGCGTTATACCAAAGGGACTTTGAATTTTTTTTTATTTCGAATCCCATAAACATTTTAAAATTTTCTATTGCGTACATCGTATGATTTATATGCGCATTAAAACTTGAAAAGATAAGGTTAAAACGTATACGGTTCAAATTCAGGTTTTGTAGTAAGAAGACGACCACCTACTCTCTCAAACTTACCTTATCAGATTCAAGTTTGATCTCTTTTGATGAAATTTTTCGGAAACCGCATTCTTTCCAAAATTTAGAACCAGTTATCCTAAAATTTATTCTTATTAAGTGTACATCTTTTTTTCATCATTGCACCTACGCATGGTCGCGCAACATTTTTTCTGTGCTCCCATAACTCTAATGTATGTGTATATAAAAGCTAGTCACGTTCTGTAAAAGCAAAGAAAGTAAAACTTTATCAGAATCTTTTCCAAATATTTTTCCTTAAATATTGCGAGTCCCGCTTGCAGTAAATTTTCTAGGGCAATCTTCTCTAAATAACCTCTTTGTCTTTTCTTGCAGTTTTGTCACTAGAAATTCATGATGTACTAAGGTTTGTAAAAAAGCTATTACTTTGTTTTTTTTTCAGATTTAAGTTCACATTTCGAGTGCCTTCCTAATGGCGCCCCTATTCCTGGTATTCCTCGGGGCGGCTCTTCTTCTTTTTTTGACAAACGACATTCTCCTGCCAGGTATGCAGCATCTGACGAGCTCACTCTTCGTGCCAGGACGAGGTCTCCTCCTGCAAACTGTTTACCTACCAGGTTTCCTTTCTCAGACGTACTTGGATATGGACTTGACGAACTTCAATTTATTCGGCTTACTCCTATTAAAA
>JAUELO010000355.1:162084-173294 GCA_032357855.1 Amphibolips quercusostensackenii
CTTGGATATGGACTTGACGAACTTCAATTTATTCGGCTTACTCCTATTAAAAATCCAAGCCGGCGATTTGAACTTCGAAGATACACTTTTCCTGCGAAGAAACTACTTGAAATACTCGTAGAACGGAATATATATGGCCCCATTCCAAGCCAAGAACGAATTGTATTATCAACATACGATGGTGACGTTTTTGCAATATTGGAGAACAATAATTTTTTTGCTGGTATATATACATATGGTTTCAATGTTCACCGTAAAGTACGGGCAAAAATAAACATAGGGACAGGTAGAATTACCCCAATGACCAATAACGAAATAAGGGAATGTCCAGTAGGCGCTCGACGCAAAATTTTCATTCACTTTATAGTAGAGTGTGCAAACCACAATCCTCTACACCATTGATTTAACTAAAAAAGAAATTTGAAACGAAAAATATAAAACTTTTTGTGATCTGAAGTCGTCTTTTAATGTTACCAGTAACTTAAATATTATAAATAATTATAAAAAGTCAATGTATGTCTGTGCGGCTTACTAGTTTGAGCGCGCCGAGAGCGCGTGTTTGTCGTATCACGATAAATAAAACGAAAATGACAAGTTCTATAGAAGAAGATTTGAAAAAAAATTATAGGTAATTTGAAAAGCAAGAATTCTTTTTTTAACCTCTTATTTTTTTACCAACCTATCGTTGTTTGGCTTAAAATCATTATTTTCGACATATTTATTTCCGATACATAAAACCAAAAGAACCCGTCCTATCAAAAAATAGTTCAAACAAAAATTATAGATATTATGTAGAGCTTTGATTCTTTTTTGATACTTTTCTGCATCTGTCATCGTTTGGTGTGAAAATGGCCTATACGATATTTAAATAGCATTTTCTATGAATAAAACCGTAACCGTTCGTCAAGAAATGCTGCTTTACCAACTCGTTCTTCCTTTCTGTTTTGATACTTTTCCAATCATATATAATAATAATGTAAAAAAAAAATTATTTAAAAAACCTTTTAAAATTTTAAAGGCTTCTTAAATTTGTGTTTGAAATCTTTAAAAATCTAAATATTTTTTTCAATGTTTTGAAAACTTTTTAGGTTTGAAATTATTTTGGAATCTCTTCAAAACTTCTATCTTAAGCCTCTGCGCATTTCTCAAAACTAATGATTGTTCAATTGTTATTCATTATTTAGATTTTTTTAAAATCTTCTCAAACATTTTCTAAACATTAACGTTTTCATTAAAAAAACATTTAAAATTTTCGCACTGGTCTCATGGCTTTTTCTATTTCTTCCAAGTCTTTAAAGATCCTTAAAAAACTACAAACTTTTACTTCAAAATATTGAAAATTATGCATTTTTAATAAGTTTGATATTATTTTTAAGATAAACATACTGGATCCAATATGGAACTAAAGTTAGGTTCGTTTCTGACAATCGATATAATTATCATTATTCAAAACTCATCGCTTTTATTATTAATGTAACCAGGTAAAATTTTAATTAAAAAAATTTGTATAATTGAAATTCCTCTTTGATCTGTAATTTATTACAGTAGCCAAAGTATTTGGTAAACGCGTAATAATTGCTAAAAATGGTAGTTTTTCGTAGAAACAATTTCTACAATAAATCACTAGTAATAACAACATAATTTCAAGAAGATTTTCTTAATATTTCAACTTCAGTGAAATCTTCTATTTTTTGTTAAGATTTGTAATCTTCTTCAATTATTTACGTGAAATTAAAAGTGGTTTAATAGCGTCAAACACTCGAATCAAAAATAATTTGTAATTCTGTGATTTTCTGTAATACCTCATAGATTTTTACAATAAAATCTAACATATATAACAAAAACTACGCATTTCATAAAAAAATGAATTGTAACAAATTTACATGTTTTTTTTAGGCAAACAACTTCGGTTCATTAACTTCTTTTCGTACCTTGCGTCCTTTTTCAAAAAAATTTTTTATTTTAAATGTTATTTTTTACGAATGTAACAAAAACTGCGTGTTATAATAAAAAAAAAATAATAATAAAAATTATAGCGATTTCTTATTTAAACAACTTTTGTCTTTTTATTTGCTTCGTAGCTTGTGTCGTTTATCCTAAAATTTATTTTTTAATTCTCAATGCTGATTCTTGCGAATAAAACAAAATCTACTAATCCTATTAAAAATTAACTATAACACATCTATAGACCTTTTTTAGCTGCATAATTTTTGTTTTATTATCTTTCATCGCACCTGGCTTTTTTGAATCCAAAAAATGCTATAACTCTAATAATTTTGTTTTTATCAAAAAAATCGTAAAAATGAATTGTTCGTATTTTCGAGTTGCTTATAAAATTAAAAAATTTGGAGTAACATCGTCTCAAAAATTTAAAAAATTTCTTAAGTCAAATTTTTCAAAAATCGAATACCTTTTCTAGTGAGAATGTAAAAATAAAAATATAAAGTTTTACAAATTTTTTGAATGGTAGAAACTTATACTATATTTTTTTTCTACTTTTCTGCAAGGAAATACAAAAAAATTATCTATTTGTATTTAATTGTATTTCTACATTTATATTATAATGAGCAGGTATTGTTTTTATTTGAAATTTGTCGAGCGTTAGCCAGCTATTTAGAATAAAGAGTCAAAAAGTTAGAGCATTGTGAATATTTTTAGGACTATTTTTTTTATGACTGAAAAATTCTATGTAGGTCTATTCATAGTATGTAGGAGGAAAAAAATTTATCTTGACGTCATTTTTCGATAAAAAGAAAATTATTAGAGTTATAGCATTTGCAAAAAAAAAAAGAAAATAAAAATTTTAAGCCAAACAACGCACGATATTATAAAAGAGAAATACTTTTGATTTTAAAAACCCTACACGATTATGATAAAAACTTTTCTTATATTCTTTAAAAATCATAAAATTCAAATTTTTACGAAAAAAACACAATGAAAAATCAAAAAACTCAATTTTGCGGTCAAACTATGCAAGACCCAAAAAAAGATGATTCAATAAAAATTGTATATTTAAAAAAAAAATTCAAAATATGTTTTGCATAAATTTTTTACAGGACGTGTGGTTTTTACTTTAATCGTGAAATATATCATTAAAAATTAAAAAATTTAATTTTTTGGAAAACCCGTACAAGACTTGAAAAAAATGAGCAGATAAATGTTGTTTATTAATTACACATCTACAAATTTTTGCTCTAATATTATTCAATTAGTCGCTTAGTTTTTGTTTTAATTATTAGAAATAACATTAAAAATTTTTTAAATAAATTTTTGGGAAAAACAGCGTAAGGTACAAAAAAAATGAAAAGACAAAAGTTGTTCACAAAAAAAAAGATGAACAAATTTTTCATGAAATGTTTTTTGATATGCAGCATATTTTCCTTTTTTATCTTGGAAAATGACACTATAAATTAGCAAATTGAATTTTTGCAAAAGTCGCAAGGTACAATAAAATGTTCAATAACAAAACTGTCTACTTAAATTTAATATAAAAATTTACTTTAGACCTTTTTTCTTACGAGACACGTGATGAGAATGTGTTTGTTAAAGTCGAAGGAGCTTTAACAAAAGAGAATTCACATTCACTAAATTTCAGTTGTCCTTTGTTTGACTTTGAATTTTAAAAGCCCTATGCAAAAATGCGGGGAAAGTAAAATGACCGAGTGCGTAGCGCGAGGTAAATACACTAATGAGCGCGAAGCACGAGGTAGATATATCATCGAGTGCGAAGCGCGAGATCCAACAGACGCGCTTCCTTAGGGCGCTCAAGCTTGAGAGCAATAAGAATGTGTTAAATTTAGCCATTTTTTTAAATATAATACATGTTTTAACAAAAAACTACAGTTGTACAAATGTTTTACTTTCTTGTTAAAATATTTTCTAATAGGCATGACATCATTTTATTAACACATCTCATAGGGGCAATGAATTCATGCGGGTTAACTGGATAATTTAATCATACGATCGTCTTCGATCATATTTAATAAAATTTTAAAAAAGGGACAGATGTCGAATTTCTTTTGTGTTTTCGGCGTTGCAGTAAAACGGGAATGATGTGTCGTAATATGTAACTATATAGACCGAGATGATACGTCTGATAAAGATCTCTTGAGCACTAATATAAAATGGTTTTAAAACCAACTAACGTGCCCTTGTTCATCGCCCTAATGACACCAACTGTCACAAAAATGATCCCTTCGATTTCGTGCCCGTTGATGCGCTAGTTTATTTCTATCAGAATTAATTAATTAATCTAATGACTGAATTATTTTTTTCCTAATTATAAATAAAAGCACTTACGAGTCTAATCATCTTCTACAATATAAGAATCTAAGGTAAATGAAAAAACAAGATAATACATATATATATATATATATATATATATATATATATATCACACGCACTTTGAATACTAATAGGCCCTAGTAGAGAGCTTTACGTAGTGAATTTCTGAAGGTCTTCACCTGGAGTGATTGCTGGAGAGATTGATCAGCGACCTAGGTCAGAGCAGTGTTGCGAAACGAAATTTTTTTTCATATTATCAAGACATTCTTACCGCGAGAGGAATACGGCCTGATGGTGTGATAATTAAATAATAATAATATTTGAAAAGTCTAATTTCTAAGCGTAAAAGACGAATTTCCTACAAAAAAAGTTAAATTTTTAACACGAAAATATGGATTTTCTACAGAAAAGTTAATTTTTAACCAATCAGATGAATTTTCAACCATATATTTAAATTTTCAGATAAAACAATAAATTTTTAATGAAATAAAAACGGAATTTTAACACCAAAAATTAATTTTCTACCAAAAAATACGAATTTTCAATAAAATAATTGAATTTTTAACTAAATGTTCAAATTTTCAACCAAGAAGATTATTTCATTACCAAAGAGGCGAATTTTTAACAAATTACATAAATTTTCAACAAAATAGGTTAAACAATGGATGTGATGCTGGATTCTGAAAATTTTCAACTTAATTTTTAAATTTTTAAACTAATAAAGATTAATAATTGAACAAAACTAGCATATTTTAGTTTTCATTTAGTGTAATTATTTTTGATTAAAAACGAGTTTTCTACCATAGTGTTGAATTTTTAATCGAGAAAGACGAATTTTGTACAAAACAGTGGAAGTCTCAAGTCGAGAACAAGAATTTGCAACAAAAAAGTTCATTTTCAACCAATTAATTGAATGTTCAACAATTTGTTTAATTTCTCAGTTTAAAAAATCATTTTTCATCAAAAACAGAACGAATTTCTACAACACAAGCTTACTTCTATATCAAAAACATGATTTTTCCACAAATTGCATAAATTTTTAACTAAATCTTTGGAACTATGGAGTTGATTCTAATTTTTTAAAATTGTTAACTACATAGTGGAATTTTTAATTAAAAAAAAATAATGTCAAATTGTTATTCAAGAAAATGAATTTTCAATACAAAAACAAATTTTTTATAAAACAGTTGCATTTTGTGCCAAATAGTTTAATTACCTACTGAAATGTAAAATTTTTTTTAAAAATGTTGCTTCTACACAAATTTATCCAACAAACGTACCCTGATCATATTTTTCCTACACAAAATATTTTTCACATACAAATTTCTCACACAGAATTTAATATTGTTCAATAATGTTATTTTTTTTCCACACAAAATACTTTTTACATATAATTTAATATTGTTTAATGCTGTTAAATGTTTCCTACACAAAATGATTTCTACACATCATATTTTCTACACGGAATTTTATTTCGTGATATTTTTTCTACACAAAATTTTGCTTACACAGAATATATTTTACACAAAATAAATAGTTAGTATTTTATCCTCAATAATATTTTTGAAATATTGTATAATATATTTTCATAAAAAACAATAACAGTATCAAACAATATTAAATTCTGTGCAGAAAATATTCTGTGTAGAAAAAATCTGGTGCAGGAGAAACGTAACATTATTAAATTCTGTGTAGGAAATATTTTGTGTAAAAAATATTTTGTGTAAGAAAAATATTATCAGAATACGTTGGGTACAATATATTTTTTTTATAATAATTTTATGAAGAAACTGGTGTTACTTGAATTTTAAAGCATAAATTAAGCAAATTTTACACTAATCAGTTAAATTTTTAATTTCAGAATATAAATTTTCTACAGAAAAGTTCATTTTCAACTAATCAGTTAAAATTTTAACAAAGTATTTAAATTTTTATTTTGAAAAATTGATTTTTCACAACAACAAAAAACGAATTTTCAACCAAAATTATGAATCTTCAACTAAAAAAATTAACTTTGCAGAAATTATATAAACTTTTAACCAAAAAGTGCAATTTTTTACCTAAGAAGATCAATTTGCAACTAAAAATGTAATATTTGATATTTGAATAAAAAATGACGTAAATAAAAATAGAAAAATATTTGGATTTAACAAATAAATCAAAGTTTTAACAAAAATCTTGAATCCTTGATTAAAAAGGTTAATTCTCAACAAAACAGTTCAATTTTCAATGAAGAAGTATGACTTCTTAACAAAATTAGTAAATTTTTCACAAAGAAATTTAATTTTTAGCCAAATAATGAAATTTTGAACCAAAAAAGATAAATTTCTAATCAAGTCCGAGGCCTGTAATATTTAAATTGAAAAATTATAAAAAGTAATTTATAGTAATTAAATAACAAATTGATTATTATTATCAATTTCAATTATAAGAAACTTCCTACTTTCAATTTTTCTAAATTTTACTATTTTGAATTGCATCGTGTGCAAGGAAAATTATGAACGCGGTTATTTTACATTGTAATATTTACTGAATATAATCAAAAGTCCATTTATAGTTCTAACTATGCATGCTAAATATTTAATTTTACCGAATTTCAAAGTGAAAATAAAATGACATTTAAGGAAAACGCTTAATTGAAATAAGTGTTGGTAAAATTAACTTTAAATTTTGCATCCTTTATTATAGAGATGAATTTTCAATCCAAAGTGATGTATTTTCTAGAAATTTTTTTAAAAAATTTTTTCAAAAAATTTTATAAATTTCAAACAAATAAAACTGTTATGCAGGTTAACCATTTCAAATACAGGACTTTTTGTATATAATATCCAATTATAAAATAAATAAATAATATTAAATAAAAAAAGTCACAAACACATAAAAAAAATATTTTTGAGGTTGTTTAACGCAGATTTTTTGTAATAAATAAAATGCTACCTTATATTGTTAACAAGATGTTTATATAAATTTTTCAAAAAATTCAATATTAGCAATAAAATTAATTTTTTTAATTTTAATTTTGTTTTAAATCTTGAAAATTTGGTTTTCAGTCATTTTCTCTTTGAATAGAGTTATAAAGTCCTGTTTTTTTTAAATTTCTATTTTTAGTCAAATTTTTAATAAGAGTGAGTTACGAATTGATAATTGATGACAAAAATAGTTGTTTAAACAATTTGTTATCACTATTATTATTTTGTGGGAAAAAAGCTAAAAAATCACTTTTTTTAATTTTCCACTTTTTGTCCCATTTTTAAATAAAATGAGGTATATAATTAAGTTAAGTTAGAAAACTTATTGTTCAAACAATTTATTATTTTCAACTTATTATCTTTGAATAATGTTAGAAAGCTGCGGTCTCGTCTGAAATAATAATCTTTTTGGTCACTCTTAGCACAGGGTTAAGTAATAATTATTGATATCTAAT
The DNA here is from genome assembly GCA_032357855.1 of Amphibolips quercusostensackenii. Lineage (NCBI taxonomy): Eukaryota > Metazoa > Arthropoda > Insecta > Hymenoptera > Cynipidae > Amphibolips > Amphibolips quercusostensackenii. The sequence continues at coordinate 169,793 of JAUELO010000355.1, forward strand.
AAACATAATTGTTTGCATATATTATTATTGTTTAAGACTATCGGGTCCTACAGTAATACTAAATAGTTGCCTTTTTTCAATTTTTCACTTTTTTAACGCTTTGCTTACTTAGTAAAGTAATAATTAATACCAGTTAAGAAACTTAATTGTTTAAACAATTTATTATTGTTCATAATTATCTTTCCTTAGGTAATTGCTAGAAATTTGTGGCTTTTTCTATATTTTTTTATACTTTTTGCTAAGTAAGTTAGTAACTAATGCAAGTTACAAACAAACATTAAATAATAATAATAATAATTCAAACAAAAAGGCTTTCAGTAACTACTGCAAAGAAAATTTACATTTAACATGATCTATATAGAAAATATAAAAATTATTTCGAATATCCATTTTATTTAAGAAAAATATGATCGCAAAAAAGAAAGAGATTGTTTAAAACATATCTCTCTCTGATGTTAATTTATCATTTGTCATAAATAAGAAAGCAAATACAAGTAAATTTTTGTTGGAAAACTCTATAATTTTCCAGCACATATATAAGAAAAGATTGTTATAAGCAATAATTATTTATTTGAACAATTATTTGTGTAAACTTGCATTGAATATTACCTCACTTAGTGAAAAGTGAACACAAAGTGAAAAGCATCAGAAAAAACAGCAACTTTCTACCATGAGGCAAAGAAAATGTTATTAAAGTTATTATTAAATTGTCTAAATAATTATTTTTGTTGACTTGAAATTATTAATAATTCACTCTTACTGAAAATTTCCAAAAAGTTGAAAATTTCAGAAAAAAAGTCAAATATCTAGTATTAACATAGAATAAGATAGCTATCAACAATTGTAATTTGTTTGAACAATTATTTTTGCTAAATTAAATCAAATAATAACTGTATGCAAGTGAAGATAAAACAAAAAGTTCAAGATTTTAGAAAAAAACCTGCAATGCTGAGCGTTATTTGAAGACCATATTATTACCATTATTTAAAAGTTGTTCAAGCAAATATGTATGTTAACAATGATAACCCTTCATTTTACTTTAATTAAAAATTTGACAAAAAGTGGCCAATTGAAAAAAACCCGCGTCTTTCTATTTCTACTTTAAGACAAAATTACTAAAAATATTAACATATTGTTTTAAAAAATTATCTAAACATCCAATTATCAGTATAAAGTGGTATTTATGTATTGGAAACAATTTTTATAAAAATAAAATTCTCAAAATCATAATTAGCGCCAAAAACTCACAAAACTCAATCTTTCACCTATGAGGTTTTTTGGGACTCTATAAAATAGACGTATGGGGATATAATTTATTCGAAAGAAAATTTCCAATACATTTTAAGACCACCTTAGTGATGGGCCATAGTGGAGAGTGGGGCTTAGTCGTAACTTTTTTATAGTCGTTTTTTAATTTTAAAAAATTTGGTTAAAAATATATAAGGTATGGTTGGATCGAGGATTTAGCTGGCTACAAAACGTTACTGATAATTTTAAGCTGAGATTATTTGTTTATAAATTATTAGCAATAAGGTGAAGTGATGAAAAATCTCTCAAGCGGAAAATCGTGGGGCTAAGTTGACACTGACCCAAGAATTTCTTAAAATATAGATCACATTTCTTTAGCACTCAATAATATTTTAAAAATCGGCTTCTTATAGCAAAACTTTTTTCATTGACATAATTTGAAGTTGATGTAGAAATAAAAAGGATTCCTTAATTTGAGACAAATCGATTGACTTATAACATTAATACATTTTATCAAAGAGTAAGAAAGTTATTGTCAATTATATTATAAAAAGTCGATTTGATAGTGAAAATTTTCTTCTTCTCATAATTTAAAGTTGATGTGAGAAAACAAAATATGTGTTGATTCAAGACGAATCGATTGACCTATAATCTTGATACATTTTATTGAAGAGTAAGGCATATGGTAATGCATAATATTTGAGAAACGCGGTTTCTTATAGTAAAATTGTTTTCATTAACATAATTCAAAATTGATGCAATAATGAAATAGATTTCTTGATTCGTGGCAAAGAGAATGACCTGTGATATTAATAAACGTGTTTGAAGAGTAAGGAAGTTATGCTTATTCGCAAGATTTGAAACATCTGTTATAAGGAGAAAAACTTTTTTAATCAACTAAGTTAAAGTTGATGCATGTAAAGAAAATAATTTTTGGTCATACATTTCTAAATAAAATAATTCTGACAATTATTGTCAAGAAACATAAAGCTAAGAAAGGGATAGGGTGCGAGAGAATGCCCCTCTTTCCTTTTCCAGCTCGAAAAATTATTATATGAAATAGAAAATTTCATTTGTCATTGTTTTTTCTTTAATTTTTTGTAATGTTTTGTAATTTTGTATTTTTTGTAAGTTTTATTCCATAAATTGATCAAAACATAAACTTTAGTTTGTCTATTATTCAAAAAATCACTTATGCTTCCTCATAGAGGAAGATACATTTTCTAACGTTTGCTAACGAGAGGCAAAGTGCTCGTGAAATAAGCACCATATAAATATAAATATGAATATAAATAAAGTAGAAACACTCGAGATCGAATTCACAGCTAGTTTATACTGTAGCCAACTGAATTCTCGTTTTAACAATACCTAATACGTTGCCAAACAAAATTTGTTTACCTTCTCATCATATAATGACAAGGTATTAGTTTCATATCAAATTGGACTTTGTCGGTTTTCACCGAATCTTCACGATTGAAGACCTCTGAGTCAAAAAAAGTGATTGTTACAAATGTGGCTGGCTGTATATCTGTTTGTATATCTGTCTGTATCCTGTAGGCACGATGACGTACTCGGTGTTAACATAGACCCACCGTGAATTTTTTATATTAGTATTCGAAAAATATTGAAAAACATCGCAAAATCAAAATTAAACAACACATTCATGTTCAGCACCTTGTTTATGTGAGAGGACGATTATACCCGCATTAGAGTGGATGATGGTAAATAAAAGAAAAAACAATTTTCAACAAGAGCCGGAAAAAACATTGAACCTCCGAAAACACTTTTTATGCCGTCAAATGTGCCATGTCATGCAGTATGCCACGAATCTCTGTTGATAAAGTGAAGGCATGAGGGGCCACTTTTATGAAAAAGAACAAACTTCACCAAGTTTATATTTTTCTTTAAAGAAGCAAGTGTCGACTTATCCGCACTGTCCGCTTTGCCCTACTCTTCCCTATCGTTTTGGTAAGGACCACTATATTCATTATCTAACATTTGAATCGCTTTTCTATGCCAACGTGAAATCTATTAACGATAAATTGAAATATGAATTAGGGTGGAGAGCCAGAAGGTAATTTAAAAGCAAATATTGATGCATCCATCTGTGGATCGCGTGTAGAGTGGTTTACCTTTGAGTACTCATGCGCGAGAGATGCAAGGAGTACCGACCTATCTTAACTCGAGATCAGTCTGGTCAGTTTGATGTTATATAGTCATGTTGTGGCATTTACAACTCGTCATTATTATCGGA
>JAUELO010000355.1:204761-220050 GCA_032357855.1 Amphibolips quercusostensackenii
AGAAATGTACGAAAAATTTTTTAATTGAATTTTGGGTAGTTTGTGGTAAGTTGCCATATTTACCTGTAAAATTGCCGTTAATTTCCGAAAATTTATAGAAATTTTTCTGGTATATAGGGTAAGTTACCATAAATCACCTTTCAAATTACCTTCAATCTTTTTTGGTGTAAAATTCCATTATTTGGTTATAAATTTATTTATTTTGATAAAAATTAAATACTTTTGAAGGAAATTTATCCTTTTCTTGTTAAAAATTAAAATTCTTAATTGCATATTCAAATTTTTAGTAGAAAATTTAACTATTTGATTTGATATCACTTTTTTGTTGAAGATTCAATTCTTTTGTGTGAAATTTAACAATATGGTTAAAATTTTGTTTCCTTCTTTACTAAAAAATTTTTTTTAGCTTAAAGTTTAACTCTTTTGGTAGAAATTTGATCCTTTTTGTTTAAAATGTCAATGTTTGCTTAAAAATGAATACTTTCATTTAAGATTTAACAAAATTGTTAAAAATTCTTAATTTTCTGGTTAAATCTCACTGTTTTTTGATTATAATTTTTTGGTAGAAAAAAATTTATTTTTTTGGGGTAGAAATATCACTTATTCATTTATGGTTCTAAATTTTGTTTTCATTGAAGATTAAATTAATTGGTTGAGAGATTAAATATTATGTTAGATTTTTTTTCTTTGTTAAAGATTTATCAATTTAGTCGAAAATTCATATCTTTAGTTAAAATTTTAACTATTTTGTAGAAAATACCTCCTTTTTGGCTTAAAAATGAATCGTTCTGGTTAAAAATTTAACTTTTTTAATTGTGTTTAAATATTTATTATTTCAAAATTAGAATTTATAGTTTTATTTATTCAACTATTATTAATGTAAAATTAAAGTACATCTTTCTTAAAAATCAAAATATTACATATTTATTTAAGAATTTACCTTTTTAGTTAAAAATACAATTAGTTAGTTAAAATTCAAACGCTTTGTCAAATTCTTTTTTCCCCTTTTTTTTTTGTTAAAAATTGATCCCTTCATCTGTAAAGTTAACTATTTTGTTAAATTTCGTCTTTTTTTGGGAGAGAGGGGCTAAGCTTTCCAACAGCAAATTAAATTGTTTAACTTTTGGTAAAAAATAGATGTTTTAACCATTTAATTGATTTCTAAAATTCAGGTTGTTAAATGCTCATGGCTTTAAATTTAAAATTATTAAAATTTAAAAGGTTTTATTTTCAAATTATTAAACTTTTAATGCTCATAGTTGAAAATGATTAAATTTTAATTCTTCTAAATTTTAAATAATCTCATTTTCAAAATTCTAATATCAAAATATTTAATTTTAAATGTATTAAAATTGTTTTATATTGAACGCTTTGAATGAGAAACTACACAATTTATACTCCTTCGTAATAAAATTGTACAATTTCAAAAACTTTAGTCTGTGAATTTTGCGTGAATATCAGAACCGTATATTTTCTTCTGATTGCAGTGAAATTTAAGTTTTTATTATTTAAATAATTTTGTTGAATTCAGAAAAGTGATATCTACTTCATCTACAGTCGTGGGTTATATAAGTGTGTTTACCAGGATACGAATTCATTTAATTTTTAAAAAATTTAACTACTTGGTTCAAAGCTAATCACATTAAATAGAAATAAATTTTTAATTAAAAATTCTTAACTTTGAATAAAAATTCACCTCTATTTAAAAATGTAACTGATAATTTGTTATGAATCAATTTTTTTATTTAAAAAGTAAGCTATTTTAGTAGAAAATTTAACTTTTTTTGCTGAAAATACGTTGTTTTTTTTAAAATTAGATTTTTAAAAGAAAATTGAACTATTTTATTTTTGGTTGAAAATTTATTTTTATCTTTTTAATTGATATTTTTGTCTATAATGAGCCGAAAAGTAAGGCAGTTTGGAAGTCTATTTTTTAATTGTAAATCTTCTTCATACGTTTTTAGCATTACATATTTTTCATAAGAAAATAGATTTCTGCTCAATCTTGAATAAAAAATTCATCTTTTTAAAAAATGAAATTTCTATTTTGCTAAAAATTTACATTTTTGTCTTAAAAATTTAACTATTATTTTTGAAAATTTATGTGCTTTGTGGAAAATTCATCCTTTCTATTAGAAATTAATCATGTGTTTGAAAAATTCCTTTTTTTGATAAAAATTTTTAATGTCCTAATTGCAGATCAAATTATTTCATGCGTTTGGGCAAAAATTATTTTCTTTAACTAAAAATTCAACTGTTCTATTTTTTATTCCAAACGTTCTTTGCTAGTTAAAAATTCAACAATTTGAATAAAAATTGGCCTTTTTTAAAAAAAAGTTCAACTATATTGTTAAAATACACGTCTTTTGTTAAGAATATTATTTTTCTCCAGAAAATTGTCTTTTTCTTTTAAAGTTAATCTTTTTGTCAAAAAATAATTCTTTTTTGTTGAAAATAAAAGTATTCCAGTTCATTATTTATGATTTTAGTTAAAGGTTCATTTATTAGGTTGGAAATAAAATTACTTAATTAAAAGTTAAACTTTTTCGTAAGAAATTATTTATGCTCTTTATTTCAACTTTACAATTATTTAAAATTGATTTTTCGTTAAAAATTGTCGTTTTTGGTAAAGATCAATCTTTTTGGTTTAAAATTCATTTTTTTTGGCAAAAATTACATTATTTTATTCAAATATTCATAATTTCAGTTGAAAATTGATCTTTCTTGTTTGTAATTTAACCACTCTAGTCAAATATTTACAATCTTAGTTTAAATTTAATTACTTGGTTTAAAAAAGCATTTTTTCTCATTAACTTTTTTTATTAAATGTAATTTTTTAAATAAAAATTTAACTTATTCCACTTAAATATTGAAAACTATCTTTTTTGAAAGTTCATCTTCTTGTCTAAAAATTTTTCTTATCGGTTAAAAATTCTAGTATTCCAGTTGAATATTATTTATTTTAGCTAAAAATTCGCCGTTCAGGTTAGAAATAAAATGAATTAGTTAAAATTTAAACTCTTTTGTTAAAAATTATATTTTTTTTTCAAGAATTATGTATATTCATAGTCTTGATTAAAAGCTCATCTGTTTGATTGAACGTCAATTTTTTAACTTCAAATTAAATTATTTGAGTTGTAGTTGAAAATTGATCTTTTTTTAAGTTAAAATAAATTTTTTTTAGTTTAAAAAGTCAACTTTTCCAGTAAAAGATTCATTATTAGGATTGAAAATTTATGAGTTAGGTTAAAAATTAATTTCGTTAACTAAAAATGTAATATTTCAATTTCGGTTAAAAGTTAATTTTTTTTTAGTTTAAAATTCAAATATCTGGTTGAAAATTTGTCTTCTTTAATTAAAAATTTAACTATTTCGTTGAATTATTTGTTTTTTTTTTAAGTAGTTTTTGGTAGAAAATTAATCTTGTTGTTTGAAAATTCATCTTTCTGGTTGAATATTCGAGTATTTGAGTTAAATATTTATCATTTTAGTTGAAAATTCATATTTCTGGCTCAAAAAACAAATATTCTAATTTTTTTAACCAAAAAGTTAACTTTTCTGTTTTTGTTGAAAATTTATATTTTTAAGTGAAAAATTACAATTTTTGTTTCAAAATTCAGTTACTTTGAAATTTTTCGCTCTGTAGTCCTAAAGAGTGTTCAGAATGAACGTAATAAATTAAAATAAATGTTTGAGTTTTGTGGTAAATATGAATATTTTACTTTCAATTCACCAGAATAATTGAAAAACTTTGCCAAAAAAAAAAAAACAATTTCTAACTCAATATTAAAAAATTCCATTAATTGATATTGTTTGAAGGTATGAGTCAATGGTTCGACAACTGCAGCTGGACGTTGAGAAAACCAAGCAGACTCGAAAAATTTTTCCTGCTCGAAAAGGATCCAAAGAATTGACAAGAAGCATCAACGAGAGTCTAAAAACTAAAATTGGAAAATTGGAAATTGAAGGTAATTTAAAATTTTAAAAATCTATCAAAGCAAAAAGTGTTTTTTAATAGCGTATCTTTCTGCTACCAGCATCTTCGCAATTTTCGAGTTCCCAGATGGATAATTCATCATCCCTGGAGTCGATCTCAAAAGCAGCAGAAAAACCGAATCGTTCGGAGAAAATCGCGACTAAGAAGGAAAGTCAGGCATGTTTGATTTCTTTTATTAGATTTGTTTTTTATTAATTAAGGGCCCTTAAATAATTAGGTAAACTGTGAACAATTTGAACAAAATTTTTTTTTCAAATTGTATCTTGGCAACAAATTCACCAAATTTAATTTTTTGATGGTAGTTTCTATTTTCTATCTACAATATCTTAAATCCCTAAGAAACATAAGCTATTTTCTCAAAATTACTAAAAGGACGTAAAATGAAAATTAAAGAGAAAATTTTCTAAAAGCGGTAAGCTTTTATATTTCCTTTCTTTTTTGATTTTTTAAAAACATCAGTTATTTTTCTAATCATCCATAGTTTATCATCTTAGAGAAGCTGATATTTGCTCGCCTATTCTGATTAATCTTACTTCTGACTTTCGAAAAATTCAAAACGAAATTCAGATTTTTTAAGATTTCGAACACAAAACTCAGAAGCTTTTTTATAATTTTAAAACGTTTTAAGAGAATATTAAAGTATTTCTAAGATTCGTATATTAATTTTAAATGATTTTTGAAATAGAAAAATTAATTTTCAAAAATATATTTGGAAAGAATTTTTAAAATTTAAGAAGATTTCTAGAAACGTAAACAAAAAAAATCTAGAAAAGAAGATTTTCAAATTATTTAAATCTGAAGATTACAAATAATTAAAAACAAAATTTCTAAAATAAGCGTTTGAAAAATGTTGTATGCTTTCAAGCAGCACAACATTCTTTTCAAGACACCTAGGAAAATTTAAATTAATTTTTCATTTTGAAAAAATATTTTTAGAAGAATTGCTCAAAAGATTTGAAAACATTTTCAAAATTTTAAAGATTGTCAAAAAAGCATGCAAGATTTTTAATCAATTTTAAGAATAATTCGAGTCAGTTTAAATGATATTTAGGAATTTTTAAAGTTTTTAACAGCTTAAAAATATTAAAATATTTTACAAATTTTTTAAGATTTCTTAAATATTCATAAATTGCTTCAAAACTTTCATAAATCCTAAGTTTTTTTCAAAGTGGCTTAAATTTTTCCTAAAACTTTGCAAAAACCTGGAAAAAATTACACATTTTTAACAGATCTGAAATTTAAAAAAAAATCTTCTTCAATTTGTTTAAGAATCTTTGGAAAATTATTTTTATATAAACGCAGAAACAAGTAAGCAAATTAACTTTTTAACTAAATAGTTATTAGAGTTATTTTTTAAATATAATTTTTCCCCCTTAAATTATAATTTGGTTGACATTTTTTTTTCTTTTTAACTAAAAATGTTTTTTGCATAAAAATTCAACTATTTTGTTGAAGATTTATATTTTTAGGATTGATTAAACTTCATTAAATTTTAGTTGAAACCTTTTTTAGTACAAATATCAACTATTACATTTTTCGTTGGAAATTCATATTTTTTATTGACTTTTCTGAATTGAAAATTCTATTACCTCCTTTAAATTTTTTCTCACAAAACTTGAAAACTTTTAATTTTAAATCGAAAACAGTTGAATTTATCCAAAGAAAAGATGAATTTTTAACAGAAAAGTTGAATTTCAAACGAAGAAAATTAATTGTCTCACAAAAAAAATTTAAGCAAAATAGTTAAATTTTTACGTGAAAAAGACCATTTTTTACCAATGAGATGAATTTTCAACTAACATGGTACATATAGAACCAAAAAAAATGTATAGCAAGGCAGTCCGACTCTTAAAAAAATAATTGAATTTAAACAAAAACCAATTGTGCAGAGGAAATTAATTTTTTACCATAGAACGAATTTTTAAACAAAAAGTAATTTTTTAACTGATAAAAATTAAATTTCATTATGGAAAACCACTAATGACATTGTTAAATTGGCAACTAAAAAAGGTAAATTGTCAATAAAAATGTTTTTCTTAAATTTTTAGTTAAAAAAAGTAATTTTCAACGAAGAAAAAAACTAAACAAAATCATTCAATTTTCAGCACACAAAAGTCGATAAAAAATATGAAATTTCAACAATAAATGTAACAGTTAATACTTTTACTAGAAAAGATTTTAATTAAAATTTAAAAAGTTGAATTCATAAAAGAAATAAGTTTTCAACAGAATATTTGAATTTTCATACAAAAAAGATTTTTTAGTTAAAAATAAAAAAAAATATTTTAACCAAATTATATTTTATGGGAACAAAAATTTTATTTAAAAAATAAATAGTTATTAAAGTAATTTTTATATGAAATTTTTGTTCCTTTAAATTATAAATTGGATGACATTCTTTCTACTTGTTAACTAAAAAAACTTTTTTGTATGAAAATTCAACTATTTTTTTGAAAATTTATGTTTTCTGGATGAATTAAAATTCTTTTAATTTTAATTAAAATCTTCTTTTTAGTAAAGTTTTTTGGTTGAAAATTTACCTTTTTTAGTTACTAATTCAACGATTTGGCTTAAAATTCATTTTGTCTGTTTAAATAAAGTCTTTTTAAGTGAAAAATAAAGTTTCTTGGTTAATTTTTTTTTCAAAATTCAATGACTTGGTTGAAACTAGAACTGAGATCAATATTTAACTTTACAATTAAAAATTAATCTCTTAGGTAGAGAAAATATCTTTTTTAATTGAAAATTCACCTATTTCGTTTAAAATTAAGTTTCTATTAGTGAAAAATTAAATTTTTTTTCTTAATATATACTATTTTTTTCAAGTTAAACTACTTTATCGAAAATTCCTTTTTGCTTAAGATTCATCATTTTAGCTAAAAATTCTTATCTTTGGTTAACAGTTCATTAGTCTTTTTTAATTTTTTTAAGAAAATTAATTTTATTAACTGAGACCTTTTTCAGTTGTAAATTCAACTATTTGGTTGAAAATATATGTGTCATGTTGAAAATTCGTCCTTTTAGGTAGAAAATTAATCTTCTTGTCGCAAAATTGATTTTTTCTAATTGAATTAATTATTTGAAACTTAAATTGAGATTAATATTATTCATAATTTTATTTTAAAATCCATCTCCTTGGTTAAAAGTTTATCTCTTTGGTAGAAAATTCACCTATTTTTATGAAAACTGGCTTTTTTTGTTAAAAATTAATCTTCCTTAGCTGAAAAATCAACTTTTTGATAAAAATTTTTGTATCTTGTTAAAAATTTTTATTTTTGTAGAAAATAAACTTTCTGGGCTCCAAATTCAATTTTTTCAAATTCCATAATTTAGTTAAAAGTTTAACTGCTTTGTTAAAAGTTAATTTTTTATTTTCAAGTTTAATCATATTAGTTAAAAATTTATCTTTTTGGTTAAAAATTTTTTTTTTTTATTAAAGATTCAACTATTTTGTTAAAAATAAGTTGCTTTTTTTGTTGAAATATAATCTTCATTCAGTTGAAAATTCAACTTTTTAGTTGCAAATTCGTCTTTTTTGGTATAAAATCAATTTCTTTGCTCAAACTTTTTTTTTTTAAATTCAAATATTTGTTAAAAAATTTGACTGCTTCGTTGAACATTTTTTTTTTTAATTCTAGATTCACCATTTTAGTTGAAAATTCATCTCTTCGCTAGAAAAATGATCTTTTTTACATAAAAATTTAACTTTTTGTAAAATTTTTTTTTTTTGAGAATTAATCTTGTTGTTTGAAATTAATCTATTTTGGTTAAGGATTCAACTATGATGTTCAAAATTCGTCTTTATTGGATGAATTCAACTGCCATTGATTTAAAATTAAAATATTTTAAAGTAGAAACATCATTATTTTATTTGGTTAAAAATAAACGTTTTGTTAGAATTTGAGTTTAACATCTCTTTTGCATAAAAATTGGACTATTTTGTTAAAAATTTTTTTTTGAGAGAGAATGAATCTTCTTGTTTAAAATTAATTTATTTTGATTAAGGATTCAACTATTATGTTCAAAATTCGTCTTCTTAGATGAATTCGACTGTTTTTGATTTAAAATTTAAATATGTTTAAGTTAAAACATAATTTTTTATATTTAGTTGAAAATAAACAGTTTGTTAAAATTTTAGTTTAACATCTCTTTTACATAAAAATTTAACTATTTTGTTTAAGATTTTGTTTGGAGGAAAATTAATCTTCTTGTTTAAAATTAATTTATCTTGGTTAAGGGTTCAACTATTATATTCAAAGTTCGTCTTTTTTGTATGAATGCGGCTGTTTTTTATTTAAAATTTAAATATGTTCAAGTCAAAACATAATTTTTTTATTTAGTTAAAAATAAACATTTTTTTTTAAATTTTAGCTTAACATCTCTTTTACAAACAAATTTAACTATTTTGTTTAAGATTCTTTTTTTAAGAACATTAATCTTCTTGTTTAAAATTAATTTATTTTGGTTAAGGATTTAACTATTATGTTTAAAATTCGTCTTTTTTGTATGAATTTGACTGTTTTTGATTTAAAATTTGAATATGTTCAAGTTAAAACATAATTTTTTTATTTAGTTAAAAATAAACATTTTGTTCAAATTTTAGTTTAACATTTCTTTGGCATAAAAATTTAACTATTTTGTTCAAAATTTTTTGTTTGAGAGAATTAATCTTCTTGTTTGAAATTAATCTATTTTGGTTAAGGATTGAACTATCATGTTTAAAATTTGTCTTTTTACTATGAATTCGACTGTTTTTTATTCAAAATTCAAATGTGTTTAAGTTAAAACATAATTCCTTCATTAAGTTAAAAATAAACGTTTTTTTTAAATTTCAGTTCAACATCTCTTTTACATAAAGTTTAACTATTTTGTTCAAAATTTTTTTGGGGTGAGAATTAATCTTTTTGTTTAAAATAAATCTATTTTGGTTAAGGACTCAACTACTATGTTCAAAATTCGTCTTTTTTGTATGAATTCAACTGTTTTTAATTTAAAATTAAAATATATTTAAATTAAAATATCATTTTTTCATTTAGTTAATTTTATTTAAAACAAAACGTTTTGTTTTCATTGACATAGCTTCTAATTATAACATGAAATTCATTACATTTTAATTTAAATTTATAGACGTAAAAACGTGAACGAAATTTCACCATAATTTAAATGTTTTCTTCAAGTTTTCTTCGATGGAGGAGAAAATGAATATTTATGGAAATTTTAAATAATTAGTTTATTAAAATATGTGATTAATAATTTTGAATTTTTAAATATTTTTAATAAATTTTTATGTACAATGTTTAACTGTAAAGGTATAATTAAATAATTATTCAACTACAATGTTGAAATGATTCTTTCACATAAATAATTTTGAATGGCAAAAGATAACATAACATTCAAATTTAAAAAAATATAATAATAATTATTAATAATATGGGCCATGATAAATTATTTTTTCCAAAAATCGGAAAACTGCACACGTTTTTAGCGCGTGATTGATAAAACTAGTCATTTTAAACATTACTTGAAAATAATTTAATATAATTAAATCTAATATTGGCAGCTCACATTAGCTGAAATTAAGATTGTAATATTCATAAGAGGCAGAATTGATAAAACCGAATCAGTCACTCTTCGTTAATATTTCTGAATGTTCCAGACAGAAAGCGAGCCGATGCTGGAAATAGTCACGTCAAAAGTTCAAGAATTTTATGGAAATGTCGATTCAAAGTCAGGAACTACTCTCGGTAGGATTCCCGATACCGAGAGTTCAGTGGCTTCCAGAAATCCAGAAGGATGGAAACATTGAGGATCGATGGTGAAACATCGCCTCGCTTGAATAAACAAATCAAAAGTAGATAATCAGACTGAATCAAAATAAATGTTTTTGAATCTAATGCTTATTCGAGGTTCGATTATCTACAAATCGACGACATCGATTTTGCCTTAAATATTTTGAGAAATTTAATTCTTATTTAAATATTCGTATTTTGAATTTTGTACTTTATTTTTTGCTCGACGAGTTTTGTTAATGATGTTGATATTTATAATATTGGTAAACTTTATTATATTATTTATTGCTTCTTCTAATATTGTGAAGACTACAAAAATATATTGAAGATTTAAACATTTATTGTGTTATGAACAAATTCAAACAGAAATATTGGTATAACGTTTTTTTTCTTGATACGTCTCGAAAATTTCACAATTATTATCATTGGAAACCTTATTGTCTTTTTTTTTTTTAAGCCATTTTATATCTGAATTTTAAAATTTTTTAAAATTAATCTACAAATACTTTCTGTTAATAGAAAAAATCATAGAATTTTTTAATATTATTTAATATAAAATTAGTAAATTTAAAAGAAGACTTTAATATAATTAAAATTTTCGGTTGTCCTAGTTTTTTACCTTTTAGCGTTTTTTTAACAAATATACTTAGATTCCAAAATTTTGTGATAAATTTAAATACATTGCGGGAATTGCAAATGATTGTAAATATTTTAGGGTATTTAAAAAGGTTTCTATAAATTTTAAATAGATTTTAATAAATTGCAAGGATTTCAAGGGATTAAAAAACATTTCGATATATTCAAAAAAATTTTTAATAGTTTTTAATGGATTTTAATGGATTTCAATAAACTGAAGATATAATTGAAGGGATCTTTAAAACTCTAGACGTTTTTAAAGGTTCTAAGGAATTTTTGAGAGTTTAAAAATATTTTAAGGGATTTAACAATGTTTCAAAGGATTTGAAATTAAGGTATGTATTTTTTCTTTTGTTTTGGGCATTTCAAAAGATTACAAGGAATTTGCAATAGACTTAAATGAATTGAAGGTATTTCGAAAACTAAAAAAATAAAAATATTTGTTGGTATTTTCATAAGTTTCAAGAAATTTGCAGTGGATTTATAATAAATTAAAATTATTTATTTATTAAAAATATTATTCCATATATTGAAAGATTCTAAGAAATTTACAATAGATTTAAATAAATTAAAGGCATTTCAAAGGGGTTTAAATATTTCATGTTATTTTTAAAGATTCTAATTGATTTCAATTAGATTTTTAAAAATTAAGAGCATTTCCAAGAATTTAGGAGTTTTTTTAATGTTTTAAGGAATTTTTAACAGCTTTAAAAAATTTCAAGGAATTTAACCATTTTTAAAAAAATGTGAAATAATCTAGGGTATTTTATTACATCTGAAGGAATTTCTAATGAATTTTTAATAAACTAAAACGAATTCAAATATTTAAAATATTTTAGAATATTTTGAAAGATTCCAAGGAATTTTTAACAGATTTAAATAATTTGAAGGGATTTAAAAAAGCTTTAAATATTTAAGGGTATATACAAAATTCTAATAAATTTTTAAATAATTTATAATAAATAATTATTTGAGATATTTTTATGTATTTAAAAATATTTCAAAGAATTTGCGGTAGATTTTAATAAATTAAAGGGATTGCAAAAGACTTTAAATATTTTAGGGTATTTTATGAGATTCCAAGTTTTCGAATATTTTACGGTATTTTTTAAGATTACAATTAATTTTCTAACAATGTCTAAAAATGAAAGGAATTTCTAAGATTTCAGAGTTTTTTCAAGGTTTCAATAAATTTTTGAAAGCTCTAAAAAATTTTGAGAGATATGGAAAAATTTCAGAAGATTTAAAGTCTTAAAGAATTTTATAAGATTCCATAGAATTTGCAATAGATTTGAACGAATTGAGGGTATTTTAAAGGGAATTCCAAGGAATTCTTAATGGATTTATAATAACTTAAAGGGATTTCAATTTTTCGAAATATTGAAATAATTAAATTAATTAAATGAAGTAAAGGTATTTTGAAGGGTCTTAAATATTTTTGGTCATTTCAAAAGATTCCAAAGAATTGGCAATAGATTTATGATAAATTGAAAAAATTTTAAATATTTCAAACATTTTAGGGCATTTCAAAAGATTTCAATTAATTTGTAATAGATTTTGATAAATTTAAAGGATTTTGAAGGATATGAAACATTTTATGGTATTTTTAAAAATTCTACAGAGTTTTTTATGAATTTTTTATGGATTTAAAAAATGCTGGGTCATTTCAAAAGACTTTAAGGAATTTCTGAAAGGTTTAAAAAAATTAAATTTATTTCAAAGATTTTTGGGTTTTTAAAGGATTCTAAGAAATTTTAAAAAAATTTTAATAAATTGAAGATATGTATTTAGCAAAATTTTAGAGTATTTTTTAGAAATTTAAAGTAATTCTTAAGAGCTTCAAAAATTGCTGAGGGATTTCAAAATATATTTCAAGGGATTCGAAATACCTTACGATATTTTAAAAGATTTCAAGGAATTATTTATACATTTAAATAAATTGAAAAGATTTAAAATATTTCAGGTTATTTTAAGAGGTAGCAAGGCCTTTTAGAGAGATTTCAATAAATTGTAAGGATTTCAGAAGATTTGGAATATTTTAGGGTATTTTCAAAGGTTCTAATAAATTTTTAGTATATTTCCAAAAATTAAAAAAAATTTTAAGATTTAAAGGGGTTTTACAGGTTTTAAGGATATTTTAAGAGCTTTGAAAAATTTCCAGCGATCAAACAATATTTCAAAGAACTTGAAATATTTTAATGTATTTTATAAGATTTCAAGGTATTTTGAATGGATTTATAATAAATTGAAGGGATTTTAATTTTCCTAATTTTTTAAGGGTATTTTAGATAATTTTAAGGAATTTTTAATAGGCTCAAATAAATTAAAGGGATTTCATAGTGCTTTAAATATTTTAGGGTATTTCATAAGATAATAAGGGATTTTCAATGTATTTGTAATAAATCAAAGGAATTTAAATTATTTAAAATATTTTTTGTCATTTTAAAAGATTTCAGGGAATTTGCAATAGACTTAAATGAATTCAGGGGATTTCAAATGGTTTTAGGTATTTCAGGGTATTTTCGGACATTTCAATTAAATTTTAAAAGATTTCAAAAATGGTGGGGATTTATAAAATTTTAAGGTTTTTCAAAGGTTCTAAGGAATTTTCAATGGATTTATAACAAATTAAAGGTATTTCAAGTACGTAAAATATTTTTAAGTATTTTGAGAAATTCCAAGGAATTTTTGATGGATTTATAATAAATTGATGGGATTTTAAATGACTTCGAATATTTTAGGGTATTTTAGAAAATTTTAATCAATTTTTAATAGATTTGTAAAAATTGAAGAAATTTATCAGATTTTAGGGATTTTTTAAAGATTCAAAGGAATTTTT
Organism: Amphibolips quercusostensackenii; assembly: GCA_032357855.1. Lineage (NCBI taxonomy): Eukaryota > Metazoa > Arthropoda > Insecta > Hymenoptera > Cynipidae > Amphibolips > Amphibolips quercusostensackenii. Next base: position 218,023 of record JAUELO010000355.1, read on the forward strand.
GATGGATTTAGAATAAATTGAAAGAATTGCAATTATTTCAAGTACTTAACGGTATTTTGAAAGATTTCAAGAAATTTTTAATAGATTTAAATAAAATGGAGGGATTTTAAAGGACTTTAAATATTTTATTGTGTTTTATAAGATTCCAAGGAATGTTAAATTGATTTATAATAAATTGATGGGATTTTAATGATTTGAAATACTGTTGGATTTTTTAAAAGGTTATAAGGATTTTGGAATAGATTTAAATAAAGTGAATGTATCCAATGAATTTTAAATGGAATTATAATAAATTGAAGAGATTGCAATTATTTAAAGTATCTAAAGAAATGAAAAAAAAATTCCAAGGAATTTTTAATAGATTTAAATAAAATAAAGGGATTTCAAAGGACCCTTAATATTTTAGTGTAATTTATAAGATTCTAAGGAATTATCAATGGATTTATAATGAATTGAAGGGATAACGAATATTTGAAATACTTTGGGTATTTTCAAAGATAATAAGAATTTTGCAATAGATTTTAATAAATTAAAGGTATTTCAAAGAGTTTTAAATATTTGAGGGCATTTCGAAGATTCCAATTAATTTTTAATAGATTTATAAAAATTGGAGGGATTTACAAGATTTCAGGGGTATTTTTAAGGATCTAAGGAATTCTTCAAAGTTTTCAAAAATCTCGAGGATTTGAAATATGTTAGTGTTTTTTATGAGAATCCAAGGAATTTTCAATGAGTTTGTAATTAATTATAGAGATTTCAATTATTTGGAATATTTTGGGTTATTTCAAAATATTCTTAGAAAATCGCGAAAGATTTAAATTAAACAATATTTTAAAGGACTTTCAATATTTAAGGGTACTTTGAAAGATTTCAAGAAATTTTTAATAGATTTAAATAAATTGAAGGTATTACAAAAAGTTTGGAATATTTGAGGATATTTTATAAAATTCCAAAAAATTTTTTTAAGGTTTTCAATGAATTTAAGGGACATCAATTATTTTAAATATTTTTGAACATTTTAAAAGATTTAAAGTAATTTTTAATAGATTCAAATAAATTAAAGGTATTTCAAAGTACTTCAAATATTTTAGGATATTTTATAAGATTTCAAAGAATTTTTAATGGATTTTGAATTAAGTAAAAGGAACATCAATTATTTAAAATATTTTTGGGCATTTTAGAAGATTCTAAAGAATTTTTTAATGGATTTATATAAAGCAAAGGGATTTAAAATTACTTTGAATATTTTAGGATATTTCATAAAATTCCAAATTTTAAAAGCATTTTAAAAGATTCTAAGTAATTTTTAACAGATTCAAATAAATAAAAATTATTTTAAATTACTTAAAATATTTTATGATATTTCATAAGATTCCAAGGAATTTTTAACGGATTTTTAACAAATTGAGAGGATTTCCATTATTTAAAATATTTTTAGGCATTTAAAAAGATTCTAAGAAATTTTCAATAGATTCAAATAAATTAAAGGTATCACAAATCACCTTGCATATTTTAAGATATTTTATAAGATTTTAAAGAATTTTCAAAGGATTTTTAACAAATTGAGGGGATTTCAATTATTTGAAATATTTTTGGGCATTCAAAAAGATTCTAAGAAATTGTCAATAGATTCAAATGAGTCAAAAGTATTTCAGATTACTTCAAATATTTTAGGGTATTTCATAAGATTTCCAAAAATTTGTAATAGAACAAAATAAATTAAAGGGACTCAAGAAAAATTTGAAAATTTTATAGTAGTTTCAAAAATTCCTATTAATGTTTAAAAGATCCCAATAAAGTGAAAGGATTTACAAGATTTTAAAGTTTTTTTCAAAGTTTGGAAGGAATTTTTAAAAGTTATACATAATTCCAAGAAATATAATAATATCTTTAAAAATTTAACATAAATCAGTATATTTTATAAAATTTTAAGAAATTTGCATTAGATTTACAGTTAGTTAATGGAATTTTGATTATAATTATAATATAATTATAATAATAATAATAATTTATATATAATATATAATA
>JAUELO010000355.1:234762-253164 GCA_032357855.1 Amphibolips quercusostensackenii
CCTAAAGTTCACCTTAAAAAATTTGTAATGCAACCCCATCAATAGTTACGTATAAGAGTGGTCCAAAATAAAGGGCCGTACATAATATACGTTACTAATTTGTTAGTTTTTCAACCAAAAAAGAAAGTTTGGCATTATATAATCACTTTAGTTCAGTTGACCTGAAAATATTAAAAGCAGGTACCCAACTGCTTGTGAACTACCGTCAGCGCGGACGGTGAAGAAAGGCCTATCACTTACTGCACTCAAGCCTGTTACACGTACTAAATTTCAATAGCAATTTTCTTAGAAACTATCATTTCTAAAGGAAAAGTATTATAAATAGAAAAAGGATATTTTTAACAGTTCTATAACTTTGTCTAAAAGATTTCTTAAATTTTTTTGTATTTAACGAGACAAATTTGAAAAACCATGACTTTAATGGGGTTTCCATGGTTTTTATCATGAAAATCAAATTTGCGTCAATTTTTGCTGCCATTTTCTCAATCACTGCTTGAACATACGTGCAGTTATGGAGCTTAGGAAAAATCGAAAGTAAAAAAAAATAAGTTTCAGACAGGCTTCAGGCATAAAATTTTCATATTTATCACCAAATGTTTTGAAAACATTGACTCGTACAGAAAATAGTGAAACATAAAATGTTTGTATTGACTAAGTCTGCAACTTTTGCAAACATTATTTTTGAAAAATTTTAATTGTTCTTGACAGAAACGTGGATACCTATGATTCTTGTGGAGTTTTTATAGTTTACGCCATGAAAATAAACATTTTTGCAGATTTTCACGATAATTTTTGGCATAAGCGCGTCAAAATACACAAAAATACGGAGATTTAAAATGATTCGAGGTAAGAAATATTTGGAACTACACCCTAATTTTCTACAAAAAAGACGAATTTTATATTAAGAAGATGAATCTTTAACAAAGAAAATGAGTTTTTAATGAGAAAGTTCAGGATTAAAGCTAATAGTTAAATTTTTAAACAATAAATTGATCTTTTAACCAAAAAAAATAGTTTTTCAGTAAACAAGAGGATTTATAAAATAATTATATTAAATTACAACCAAGTACTTGAATTTATATATAAAAATATTTATTTTTAACCAAATAGTTACATTCTCAACAAAAAAAAAAAGATTCTTCAAGAAACAACGCAATGGGTTGATTTAAAGTTTAAAGAATTAAAGTTAAAAAAAAAATTTTTTTAGACAATCGGATTTCTAAAAAAGACAAATTATTCAAAAATTAGTATAATCCTCAACCAAAATGACGAATTTTCATTTAAAAACATGAATTTTGTACCATGCGGTTGAATTTTGAAATGAAAAAAAGTAAATTTTCATCCGAAAGCGGAATAGTAAATTTTTAAATAAAAATTGCGTTTAAGCCCTAAATAATCAATTTATAACTCAATAGTCAAATTTAAAATTAAAAATAAAAATTTTTAACGATAAAGTTAAATTTCGACCGAATAGCTCAATTTTCTACAAAACAGTTAAATTCCAACAAAAAACAAGAATTTTAAACCAAGAATAATAATCTCATTAATTTTAAAACAAGTAGAATTTTTAAATATTTATTCCAATTTCCAATCAAGAAATTTAAATTTTTAACCAAAAATGCAATAGATAAACTTTTAGTTAGAAAGGTGATTTTTCGGAAAAAACGAATTTTAAGTAGTTCAATCCTAATGGAAAAGACAAATTTTTAAATAAAATAGTTGACTCCATAACCAAAATTTTGAAAAAAAAAACATAATATATGTATATTCTACCAAACACTTAAATTTTTAATTTATCAAGAATAAATTTCCAACCAAAAATGAAATAGTGTGGTTTTCAGATTGAAAAATTGATGCTTAACAACAAAGAAATACATTTGCAACATAATAGTGGAATTTTTCAGTAAATAGTTTAATTTTTAACAAAATATTTAAATTTTCTATTTAAAGAATTCAGTTTCCATTAAAAAATATCAATTTTTAACAAAAAAGTTGATTCGCAACCAAATAGTTTAATTTTATAATATACTGTTGAATTTTTAAATAAAAAGGAAACTTTTTAACCAAGAATATTTATTTTTTCCAAAAAAAAAACAGTTTTTAAAAAAAAAATACTCAAATTTTCAATCTAGATGATAAATTTTTAACATGTAATAGTTAATATTTTAACAAAAAAGACTTTAAATTTAAATTGAAAACAGCTGATTTCATCTAAAAAAGACTTTTTAATCAGACATTTGTATTTTTAACTAAAATAATGCATTTTTAATCAACAGGATTATTTTTTTTTTAAAGACCAATTTTTAACAAAATATTTAAATTTTTAACTAGAAAGATTCGCAACTAAATAGTTTAATTTTAAAATTAACTGTTAAATTTTTCAATATGAAGAAGACTCTTTAACAAAGAATATTGATTTCTACAAAAAAACGGGTTTTTAAGAAAATGCTCAAATCTTCAATCAAGATAACAAATTTTCAACATGTAATAGTTAATATTCCAACAAAAAAGACTTTTAATTGAAATAAAAAACAGCTGAGTTCATCTAAAAAAAAAAAAAAATTATAACAAAATATTTGAATCACTAACCAAAACATATTAATTCTCAATCACGAATTTGTAATATTTACCAAAAAAATGCATTTTCAATCAACCAGATACTTTTTTTTCAAGAAAAGACCAATTTTTAGCAAAAAATTTGGATTTTCAACTAGAAAGGTACATTTTTAACTAAAATGACGAATCTCTTATGAGAAAATGAATTTTGAAGGGAATAATTTAAACAAATATTTGAATTTTCAAACAAGATAGTAGCATTTTCAAATCAAATAGATTAAAGTTAACCGAAAATGATATTGTTAAATTTTCATTTTTAAAAATTAATTTGGAACAAAAAATAAAACGAATTTTCAATAAAATAGTTAAAATGGCAACCAAGGAGATGAATCTTTAAAAAAAACTAATTTTTCGCAAAACAGTTCAACTTAGAACTAAATAGTTGAATATTTTTGACCAAAAAATATTAATTTTTTACAGAATAACGTAAATGGAAATCTTATGATAGCCCTGAAAAAAAATGATAACTTCTAACAAAAAATTAATGTATTTTCTGATTGTTTTCCATTAATTAAGTACACGTTTCGGCGAAGAAACAAAAAAGATGGAAGTTTCTCAAAGACAGAGAAGAAGATATAAATAATAATATCAAAATGGGAAAATAGGGAAATAGGGGGGAGAATGTAAGGTATAAAATATGAAAGTAATTTCCATACTTATCGGGTTATTATTCAATAGCATCATTATATTTTTTACAAATTCAAAAACTTTGTTGATTTGTAATCAGAAAACGTATTAAACAATATTCTTAAATTTAAAAAAAATTCTAAAGGATTTTATTTAAAGCATTCTTAAACTAGTATCAAATAGTTTTAACTAAATATGCATTGTTCGATTGATGTTTATGTAAAATTATATTTATATTTAAATTTTAAAGATAGCAGGGGATCAGTTCATATTGTGAGGGGTGAAAGGGTTACTAAAATGTCGAAAAATTAACACAAGATCAAGTGGAAGTCAAAAATCACTCAAAATAGCATCACGCAGTATGTGACCGCCCCCTCATCAGGGCCTGATAGGATGCACTCATCCAGGCCTTAAATAAAATAAGGCATTTCATTAAAGAATTGGTACTGCCCAAATTAAAATTTTTGCACAGAAAGTAGTCCAGCCAGTGAGAAATAATTTTTCACAACGCCCCGTCCGAAAGTTCGACTTTCGACGCTTGTGTAGCGCATCGAAAGTGTCCGACTGCAGACTACTTTACTTTCCTTCCGCTACGTCATCTACTTTCTGACCTAGGCAAGAGAGTGAATTTCAGTTCTTCTTTTGATAGATAGGTCAGTAAGCGACGACTTTAAGTTAAACAGCCTGATTTATTGCGTATGTGTCCACCAAAAATTAAAAAAAATTTTACTTTTAAAAATTAAAAACTTTGTTAGCTTTATTAAAATTGGTGGTAAATTTCAGAAGTTTTGAAATTGTTTTCGAAATTTTGAAAACTTTTTCAAATTTTGTGAATTCTCGGAAATTTATTAAAGGTTTAAAAATTTTTTTAAATTATTAAAAGTATTTGAAATTTTAAAAAAGTTTGAAAAGTCTTGAAGTTTTTAAAAATTTTGCATTTTTTTTTTAAGTTTTAAATTTTCAAAAAGATTTTTTAGGAATTTCGGAAAGTTGGAAAGTTTGAAAGTTATTAAAATTCTGAAAATTTTTTTAAATTTTGCAAACTTTTGGAAATTTTGTTTGAGTTTAAAAATTTGTAAGATCATTGACATTTTTGGAAATTCCAAAAAGTTTGAATATTTTTAAAATTTTTGCAAATTTCGAAAACTTTGAAATTTTTTTAAAGTTTCAAATTGTTCAAAAAAGTTTGGAATTTACTAAAATTTTTCGTCTTTTAAAAAATTTTGCAAACTTTTTATAATTTCAAACATTTAGAAAATTTTTTTAATTGTTTTGAATTTTGGAAATTTTGGAAAACATTTGGATTTGAAAAATTTTTTAAATTGTGCAAAATTTTTTAAATTTTTAGAAATTTTGGTATTTTTTTAAAAGCTTGGAAATTGATACATTTTTTTGAAATTCGGAAAATTTTGCTAATTGTAAAATTTTTTTAAAAGTTTGGAAATTATTAAAAAATTTTCAGAAATCTTTAAAAATTTGGCGAATTTTTTTATATCTCAGATTAAAAAAAAAAATTAGAAATTTTTTGGAAACTTTGGTAATTTTGAAAAGTATTGGAAATTTTGAATAAATATTTTGAAAGTTTCAAATTTTGTTTAAAAAGCTTGAAAATTATTAAAAATTTTGGAAATTTGTAAAGTTTTGCAAATTGTGAAAAATTTTTAACAAATTTTTAAAAAGCTTGCAAATAATTAAAATTTCTCGAAACTTTTGAAAAATTCTTAGTTTTGGAAATTTCGAAATTTTTCGGAAAGTTTGAAAATTATTGAAATTAAACAAATTTTTTGAAATGATGAAAGCTTGCAAATTTTTTTAAAGCTTGAAAATTTTTAAAATAATTAAAATTTTTGGAAATTTAAAAAAATTTTGAATATTTTAAAATTTTTTGGAAATTTTGAAGATTTTGAAATTTTTTGAAAGTTTGAAGTTTTTGAAAATTTTGCAAATTTTTTTAAAATTTGAATTTTGTTTAAAACTTTGCAAATTTTTTGGGAATTTCGGAAATGATGAAAAATATTGGAAATTTTGATAAATTTTGGAAATTTTTTAAAAAGCTTGAAAATTATCAAGATTCTTGGAAATTTGTACAATTTCGCAAATTGTGAAAAATTTCTGAAAGTTTTCGAAATTTCAAAAATTTATAGAAAGTTTGAAAAGTATCAAAATTTTTGAAAACTTCGAAAAATTTTTGAAAGTTTTGGAAATTTCTAAATTTTTTGAAATGTTTGGAAATTATTACAATAAAATTTTTTTGGAAATTTAAAAAAAGTTTGAATATTTTTATAATTTTTGCAAATTTTGAAGATTTAAAAATTTTTTGAGTTTGAAATTTTTCAAAAAAATTTGTGAATTTTTTTAAATTTTGCAAATTTTTGGGTTGATTTAAATTTTATCTAAAATTTTTAGCCAATTTCTGTGAATTTGAGAAATTTTGAAAAAATAGGAATTCTTAAAAAGTTTTTGAAATTTAAAAAAATTTGGGAATTTTTTTGAAAGTTCAAAATTTTTGTAAAAGGCCTAGAAATTATTGAAATTCTTAGGAATTTGGTAAACTTTGAAAATTGTGAAGTTTTTAAAATTTTTTGAAATTTTTGAAATTCTGTAAAAAGTTAAGAAATTATTAAAATTTTTGGTAACTGAAAAAAATTTTGAAATTTTTAAAAAGTTTGGAAATTATTAAAATTAAAAAAAAATTTAAAATTGTGGAAACTTTTGAAAATTTTTTTTCAGTTTGAATATTTTTAAGATTATTAAAATTTTTGGGAATTTTAAAAAAGTTCAAATACTTCTGGAATTTTTGGAAATTTAAAAAATTATGAAATTTTTTAAAAGTTTCAAATTTTTTCAAAAAGTTTGGAAATTATTACAATATTCGGAAATTCTGGAATATTTTGCAAATTGTGAAAAATTTTGGAAATTTTTTGAAAAGCTTGGAAATCAGAAAAATTGTTAGAAGTTTTGAAGTTTTTGGAAATTTTTTAAAAAGTTTGAGAATTATTAAAATTGTTTTAAATTTTGAACCTTTTCAAAATTTTTTAAAATTTTTGAAAGTTTTGCATGCCTTTCCAAGGCAATACATAGTTCTTTAGCTAATATGCCAGTTTAGTTGTGTTAGCCTTCAGCTCTTCAACTGATCAATTGATCAAAATAGGAAATGTCCATTTAAAAATCAAAGTTTTAGCAGGCTTGTTGTGAAAAAAAGTAAACGTGCCAAGGGGAAAACGCAGATTTTTCACTCGTGTGATTGCTGCTCTCGCTTCGCTCGGGTAGCAATCTTCACGCTCGTCGGAAATCGCTGCCGTTCTTCCCTTGCCACGTAATCTACTATTTAGTAACGCTAATCTTTAACCGCTTTTGAAAACTTGCGCGATATCAAACATGTGCTTTTGATTGAAGGACATTATTTTGTTTTCATTGTAAATATACTGAGGAATAATTCCGTGATCGGAATGAGGCAGCTTAGGTAGTCGGATGTGCTTCTGTTTGCGACACTACACATCCGCATTACGGTTTGATGCGTCTTTTAAAACAAACACTGCATAAATATTGCAGAGAAATAGCGAACACAGGCTAGTTCTCGAGAAAAAGAAGCGTAATATAAAATATAGAGAAAGGGAAAGGAAGTCAGAATGAGAGTAAAATAAAGAAGGTTAAAAAAAGTGAATGAAAGGAGATTGAAATGAGAGTAAGAAAGAGAAGAATGAAATTAAAGTAAAAGACAAAAGTTTGAAATGAGAGTGAAAAGAGAAGATTGTGATGAGAGTGAAACAGAGGAGGTTAAAATAGGGGTGGAAAGAGGAGTTTAAAATAAGAGGAATTGAGAGTAAGATAGAGGAGGTTGAAATGAAAGTAAAATACAAAAGGTTTAAGTAAAAGTAAAAGAAAGATGGCTAAAATACAAGAAGGTTGATATAAAAGTAGAAGAGAAAAGATTGTGATAAAAGGAAAAGAGAAGATGTTGACTTGAAAGTGAGAGAGACAAGGCTAAAATGAGAGGAGGTTAAAATGAATGTAAAAGAGACGAAGCTGAAATGACAGGAGGTTAAAAGAAGATTAAAATAGACCAGGCCGAAATAAAAAGAGGTTCAAATGAGAGTGTAAGGGAGAACATTAAATTTAAAGCAAGAGAGAGAGAAAAAGAAAGTTTCATAAGAGTAAGAGAGAGCAGCTTGATACCAGATTAAAAGGAAGGAGGCTAAATTTAAAGGAGTTTGAAATAACAGTGAAAGATAGGAAATTAAATCATGCGTAAGAGAGAGTAAGTTTAAATTACAGTAAAAGAGGTTGACATGAGATTGGAATGGAGAAAGATGAAATGAGAGAAGTTTGAAATCAGAGAAGTTTGAAATGAGAGTGAAAGAGAGGAGATTAAGATTAGAGCGAAATAGAGAAGTCTGAACTAAAAGAAGGTTTCAATGAGAGTAAAATGAAGAAGATTAGAATAAAAGTGAGAGAAAAATATTATGATGAGAGTAAAACAGAGTTGGATGAAATGAGAGTAAAAGATAGAAGGCTAAATTAAAAGAAAGCTAGAACGAGAGTAAAAGGTAGGAGGTTTGAATGAGAGTAAAATAGGCAAAGTTCAAATAAGAAAGAACGAGAGCAGATCGAAATGATAGTACAAGGGAAGAGGTTAAAATGAATGTAAATTACAGAAGGTTGCAATGAGTTTAAAGAAAGAGAAAAGATTGACATAAAAATGAATAGAGAAGGCTAAAATGAGAGGAGGTAAGTATAAGAGTAAATTGGCGGAGAATAAATTTAGACTAGGAGAGAGAAAGTTTAAATGATAGTAAAAGAGAGAAAATTAAAATAAAAGGGTAAAATAAGAGAAGTTTAAAATGAGAGCTAAAGGAAGCTGTTTGAGGTGAGAGTGAAAAAAAGAAGTTTGAAATGAGAGTGAAAGAGCGCAGACTGAAACTAAATAAAGTTGAAATGGAAGTGATATAAAGGAGATTGAAATGAGAGTAGAAAGAGTGAAGGTTGAAATAAAAGAAGGTTGAAATGAGAGTAAACAAGAAAAGATTGTGATGAAAGTAAAATAAAGGAGGTTAAAATAGGAATGGAAGACAGAAGGTTAAAATAAAAGCAACATAGGAGAAGGATTTAGGTAAGAGTAATAAAGGAAGATCAACGTAAGATTAAAAGAGAGAAGGCACAAATAAAAAATTGTTGAAATGAGAGTGAATGAGAGGAGAATAAATTTAGAGCAGGAGAGAGAAAGTTAAATCAGTAGTGAAAAAGAAGAGGTTACTATGAGGGTAAAACATAATAGGCTGAAATAAGAGAAGTTTAAAATAAGAGCAAAAGAGAGGAGATTGAGATGAGAGTGAAAGAAAGAAGTTTGAAGTTAGAATAAAGGAGAAGAGTACGATATGAGAGCAAAACAAAGAAGGGTTGAAATAAGAAAAGATTCAAATAAGAGAGCAAGAGAGAAGATTAAAATAAAAATAAGAGAGACAGAAGGTTAAAATGAGAGTTAAAGAGAAAAGGCTAGAATAAAAGAAGGTTGGAATCCAAGTAAAAGAAAGGAGTTTTAAATAAGTGTAAAAGAGGGAAGGTTTAAATAAGAGTAAACAAGAGGAGTTAAAAATAAGAGTACGAGAGAGAAGATTAAAATGAGGGTAACAGATAGGAGGTCAAAATCAGGGTAAAAGAGGGAAGACAAAAATAGGAAAAGGTTGACATGAGACTTAAAAAGAAAAGGAAAAATAAGAGAAGGTTGAAATTAGAGTGAAAGAGAGGAGATTAATATGAAAGAATAAATGAGGCGTTTCAAATAAGAGTAAAAAAGTGATGGCTAAAATAAAAGAAAATTAAAATAAGAGTAAAAGAGAGAATGACTGATGAAAAGAGAGTTGAAATAGAGTAAAAGATAGAAGATTTAAATAAAAGTGAACAAAAGGAGATTTAAGTCAAAGTACAAGAGAAGAGTTGAAATGAGTGTGAAGGAGGGAAGGCTAAAATAAAAGAAGGTTAAAATGAGAGTAAAAGTGAAAAGCTTGTGATAAGAGAAAAAGAGAGGAAATTGAAATGAGAGAAAAAGAGAAAATGTTAAAAGAAAAGTGAAAGACAGAAGAACAAAATAAAAGCAAGATAGTTAAAGGTTTAAATAAGAGCAGAAGATAGTAGGTTGATATAAAAGTTAAAGAGAGAATGCTAGAATACGACGCTGTTGAAATCAAAGAAAATAAGAGAACAAATTAAAAGTGGCAAAGAGACAGTTTAAATAATAGTAATACAAAGGAGATTAACATGAGAGTTTAACAGAGGAGGCTTAAATAAGTAAAGTTTAAAATAAAAGTTGAAGAGAGGAGATTGAGAAGAGAGAAGAAGAGAGGAGTTTGAAATAAGAGTAAAGAAAAGGACTTTTGAATAAGAGTAAGAGGCATACGATTAAAATGAAAGTAAGAGAGATTAGGTAGAAATGAAAGTGAAAGAAAGGAGTTCAAAAAAAGAGTAAAATAAAAAAGGTTTAAATTAAAGTTGCAGACAGAAGATTAAAATAATAGTAAGAGAGATGAGGTACATATGAGAGTAAAAAAGAGGACGTTTATATGAGGTTAAAAGAAAAAGGGCTAAAATAAGAATGCTTTAAAGTGAGGGTGAATGAAAGGAGATCATATTGAGAGCAGAAGAGAAAAAGTTTAATTAAGATTATAAGAGAGGAGGTTGGCATGGAGAAAAAAAGAAGAGATAGGAATGCGAGCTAGAGAGAGGAGGTTGATGGGAGAGTGAAAGGCAGAAAGGTTAAAATCGGAGTGAAAGAAAAGAAGCTAAGATGAAAAGTAGTTGAAAAAAGAGTGAAAGGGAAAAGTTTTGTGATAAGAGTATAACAGACGAGGTTGGAATTAGAGTAAAAGAGAGAAGAATGATATAAGAATAAGAGAAAGGCCTTGAAAATGAAAGTTAAAGAGAGGTGATTGGCATAAGAGTAGAAAAGAGAAGGATAAAATAAGAGAAGGTCGACATTAGAACGAAAGAAAGAAGATTGAGATGAGAGTAAAAAAGAGGAGTTTAAAATAAGAGTAAAAGAAAAAGCTATAATAAAAGGAGGTTGAAATGAAAGTGAGAAAAAGAAGATTGTGATAAAAGTGAAAAAGATGAGGTGGAAATGAGAGTATAAGAGCGAAGATTGAAGTAAGAGTAAAATGAAGGTGGTACAAATGAGAGTAACAGGGAGGAAAAAATGAAATAAGGTTGAAATGAAAGTAATAGAGGAGATTAAAATAAAAGCAAGAGATATGAGGTTCAGAAGAGGGTAAAAGAAAGGAGGTTGACATGAGAGTCAAGGAGAAGAGTCTAAAATGAAATAAGGCTAAAATGTAGATGAAAGAAAGGACGTTGACATAAAAGTAATATAAAAAAGGCTAAAATAAGAGGAAATTAAAATGAGAGTAATAGATATGAGATTGAGATGAGAGTTCAAGACAGAAGGTTGAAATTAGAGTGAAAAAGAGAAGATTGAGATAAGAGTGAAAGAGAGGAGTTTAAAATAGGAATTAAAGAGGAAAGATTTAAATGGAGTAAGAAAGAGGAGGTTTATATGAGTGTAAAAGAGAGAAGGCTACAATAAAAGAAGGTTGAAGTGAACGTAAAAAAGAGGTGGTTGTGATAAGAGTAAAATAAATGAGGTAGAAATAAGAGTCAAAAAGCAAAGATTGAATAAGGAGTAAGATAAAGGTGGTGCAAATGACACATACAGGAAGAATAAAAAATTAAATTAGGATGGAATAAAAGTAAGTAAGGAGATTGAAACAAAAGCAAGAGAGAAAAGGTTCAAATGAGAGTGAAAGAGAGAAGGTTGACATGAAAGTCAAAGAATGGAGGTTGACATCAGAGTCAAAGAGAGGAGTCTAAAATAAAAGGAGGCTAAAATTTTAATAAAACACAGAAGTTTGACATGAGAGTGAAAGAAAAGAGGCTAAACTAAGAGAAAGTTGAAATGAGAGTCATAGATAGAAGATTGAGATAAGAGGAAAAGAGAGAAGTTTGAAATAAAAGCAAAAGAGAGGAAGCTAAAATCAGAAGAGGTTGAAATAATAGTGAAAAAGTGAAGATACAAAATGAGAGTAAGAGAGAGTTGGCTGAAATTAGTGGAGGTTTGAATAAGAGGAGGATAGGATATTTCTTTAATTTTAGAGATAAAAAGCAATCTTCCTTTGCCTGAAAGCTGAGGAACCTCTATAATCTCATGGAACATGTTTTTTACATAGAAAGTAAACTGAAACAGACTTTTTAAAAAATAATGCGCAAAGTTCTCTGAAAAACAGCTATTTTAGCAGAATTTTATTGTTTTTTTTATATTTTTTTGAAAATTTTTTTAAAATTATACATATAATTTTAAACTATGAACTTTTATTTATATTTTGCGTTGTTTTTGAGGTAAAGTAGATTTTTAATTGCTAAAAATAAAAAAATCTTTTTTTTTCTTAACAGTCTTTCTAATATTTCCCTCTTTTACGCTTTTTAGAGAATATCTGTTGTTTTCCTGCTTTCAGGAAATTTCTTATTTTTTTGGGGTATTTTTCGTTGAAATTATTGTTGTTTGTTTAAAAGTTTTTATATTTGGCTAAAAATCTTATTACTTTGTTAAAATATTAAAAATCATTTCATAAATCACCTAAGAAATTTGGGTAAAATCTCAAAATAAAGTTAAAATAATTTGTTTAAAATTTACCTTTTTGGTTAAAGATTCATATCTTTGGTTGACAATTTAGTTATTTCAGTGAAAATTCGTTTTTTCCTGGGTTAAAAATTAACTTTCTTTGAACTGAAAATCAAACTATTACATTTTTACTTAGAAATGTATCTTTTTTAGTTAAAAATTAATGTGTTCTGTTTAAAATTTGTGTTTTTTGTATAAACTTGGTCTTCTTGATTAAAAATGTATCTCTTTTGTTGATTATTAATTTTTTTGGCTTATAATATCACTAATTTGTTGAAAATTTGTATTTTTGGTTCGCGCTCAACTTATTTCTCATTTAAATGAAAATAGTCTTTGGTTGAAATATTAAGTACACATCGCAGGTTTTGTTGAGAATTTATCTTTTTTTCTAGAAAATTCTACTATCTGGTTAAAGATCAAACTATTTATTAAGAAATTATTTTGCTTGTGAAAAAATTAACTTTTTGTAAAAATTTGATGGTGTCGGATGACAAATTCAACTGTTTTGTTAAAAATTCATTTATTTTGTTGAAAACTCGTCTCTTTTGTAGAAAATTAATCTGCTTTTTGAAAAATTCTTTTTTTGGGCTGTGGATTTAATAATTTCATTTAATATTTGTCTATTTTGGTTCACTTCAACTGATAGAAAATTTGTTTTCTTGTTAAAAAATTATGTTTTCGAACAGAAAATGTAACTATTGCATTTTTTGTTGATACCTTACCTTTTTTAGATAAATATTGAACTGTTTGTTTAATAAAGTATTTTTTCTGTTAAAGGTTATCAATTCTTTTAAAAATTCATGTTTGTTCTCTAAACTCAGTCTTTCAATCAAAAAATCGTGTTTGTCATGGAAAATTCACATCTGACTTAAAATTGAACTATTTTGGTAAAAAATTTGTATTTTTTAATTGCATTTAACTGTTTTTTTAATTAAATTCAAATCTTTTTTGTTGAACTACTTTGTCAAAAAACAATTCTTTGATAAAGATTTATCATTCTAGTTAATAATTTATCTTGTCAGTGGATAATTGAACAAGTTTTTTAAATATTGAATTATTCTGTTTTCTATTCAAAAATCATATTTTTATTAAAAAATTATATTTTTTTCGGAGTTGGACCTTACTATTTTTAAATTTAACATATTGGCTGAAAATTTAAGAATTTGATAATAATTCAACTATTTCAATAAAAATTCTTCTTTTTTGGTTAAATTTAACTGTTTTCTAATTCAAATTTAGATAGTTTTTAGTTAAAAATATCAAGTATAACAGTTTTCTTTGAGAATTTTGTAAAAAATCTGTCTATATGGTTTAAAAATTCAACACTGTGGTCAAAAATAGGTTTTTTGTAAAAATTCAGTGACGGGTAAGAAATTTAACTGTTTTGTACAAAATTCATCTATTTTGTTAAATATTAGTTTTTTTTGTACAAACTTCTATGATTCGGTTTAAAATTTTTTCTTTCGTATCTGACAAATCTTTTCTTGGTGGAAATTTAAATCCTTTGTTGAAGGTTTGTCTCTTTGGTTTCAAAATTTATTTTTTTTGGTTAAAATTGCAACTGTTTGGTTGAGTAATAGTCTACTTTGATTTAGCATTTAATTATTTTGTTAAACATTCGTCTTTTTAGTAGAAAATTATTTTTCTGCTGAAAAATTATCCATCTTTTTTATGTTCTCAGGAATCTTAAAAAAATAATATTTATATCATATTTAACCCAATTTATTAAAAAAAAATTGTTATTCGAAAACATTATTTTATATTAAACGTTATTTTTTCCCTAAAATCACAATTTCGTTTGAATTTTTTGTTTCGCACTGCAAAATGTTTTTAAGTTAAAATTGTTACTATTTTCATAAAATTTCATTAGTTAATTTCAAATTGATCTTCATAGTTTATAACTATTTAGTTAAAATTTTGCTTTTTCTGGAATTAAAAATTCTTTTGCTTGTTAAAATATTCATCTTATTGTTTGAAAGTTAATCTGTTTTGGTTGATGGTTCAACTACAAATACTAATTCTGTTACAAATTTGTCTTTTTTGGGTGAATGTAACTCTTCTTGATTAAAAATATTTTCTAGTTAAAATATTAATTATCACATTTTTTGTTAAAAATCCTGCTTCTTTATATGAAAAAAAAATCTGTTTGGTGGAAAATTAATCTTTCTGTTAAAAGATTTATCTATTTTATTTTGAATTAACTTTTTCATTATAAATTTATAAATCTTTTTTCTTGACTGAAAGACCTTTTTTGCTTGGAAATGCGATTTTTTTTTCAAATTCGTCTTTTTGTGTTAAAAATGTATCTCTTCTGGCAAACCTTGATTTCTTAAATAAAAAATGCTACTGGTTGAAGATTATTATTTGTTTCTTTGAGGATTCAACTATCTTCTTGAAAATTCATCCTTTCTGGTACAAAAATATTCTTTTTAGTAGGAAATTCATCTATTTGGTTGAGAAATAGCTTATCTTCTTAATTTTTAACTTTTTTGTAAAAAATGTTTATAAATTATTGAAATAAGCTGTTTTGTGAAGAATTTATCTCCTTTAGAAAAAAATTTTATATTTTCTGATATAAAACTTTACTGACTAAAAACCAGTCTTCCTTGGCTGAGTATTCCACTAGCTTGTACAGAATGAACTTTCTTGTTGATATTTTGACTTGGCATGTCTTAAATCTTCCAAATTCTTTTTGTCCATTCCCTGAAATCTTAGAAAAATTATATTTATATCACCCTATAATCCGATAAACTTAAAAAATGAACAAATATTAAAATTTTTTATTTTGTATAAAAAAATTATTTTTGCCCTCAATTATAAAAAAATTGTAGAGATTATCCTAATAGAGGCCACTTTTTTATCTTTGTATTCAAACAACGATTTCAGATGTTACATCTCAATAATGATGTTTACGCCATGCAGAGACCAAGGAGCTTCGATAGAGAGACTGCCCGGAGCAAATCGAGGGTGATCCCTCGGCGCAACTTAACCGCGATTTTATTTGTTTTTACATGTGACTTCAGTAAAGACGATAAGAAAATGCCCATGATATTTCATCTTTTTATGCGCTTGTTTCATGCCTTGAGGTGTTGGCCAGTTTGTCCCCGTCCGTCTGCTATAAGAAATTTTTACAGGACCTGATATGCGAAATAAGTAGCCTGAGGCTTCGTTAAAAGTCACCCCCTTTAAAGGAGAAGAATAGAGACAGGAAAGAAATGGACCTTTTCTTTATCGTATTAACATCTTTCACGTTCCATGATAGATCAAGATTCTAATTCAGCTTTCAAATAATTTTAGAAAAGTATTAAAAAATTAGATCGTAGCTCCTAAACTACGACCTAAAAGAGATTTACGGTAATTTTTGGGAAATCAAACTGTTGCATATAATTCTGATTATCAAGATTAGATTTAAGTGATCCTTTATTGCGGATTTAAAAAAATGCTTTACACAACTTCATTCATATAAGTTGAGTAATAGTCGTAGGTTAGTCGTAGTCTTAGGCAGTCGTAGTAGCTGTAGTCGTAGTAATAGTTGGTCGTGGTAGAAGGTATTCGTAGACACAGGTAGTCGTAGACTGAGGTAGTCATAGACGCAGGTAGTCGGAGTAACACCTAGTCATAGTCATAGGTGGTCGTAGTAACCGTTAGTCGTAGTAGAATGTTGTTGTTATAGTAGGTAGTTGTAACAATAGGTGATCGTAGCAGTAAGTAGTCGTAGTAGAAGATAGTCGTAGTAATAGGCAGTCGTAGTAGTAGGGAGTCGTTGCAGTAGGTATTTGTAGTAGCAGGTAGTCGTTATTATAGGAAGTCGTAGGTGGTCAAAGTAATAGGTGTTCGCAGTGCAGGCAGTTGTACTAATAAGTAGTCATAGTAGTAATAGGTATTTGTAGTAGCAGGTAATTGTAGTTATAGGTAGTATTAGTATTAGGAAGTCGTAGTAGTGAAAAGTCGTAGTAGCAGGTGGTCTCAATAGAAGGTTGTTGTAGTTGTAGTATGTAGTCGTACTACAGATAGTCACAGTATTATGTAGTTGCAGTGGTAGGTATTTGCAATAGTAGGTAGTCATAGTAGTAGTTAGTTGTAGTGGAAGGTAGTCGTAGACGTAGATAGTGGTAAACGTATGTAGTCTTAGACCTACGTCGTCGTGAAAGTAAATAGCCATAATGCAGGTAGTCGTAGTAATAGGTAGTCATAGTAATATATAATTGTAATAGTAGGTGTTCATAGTAGTAGGAAGGCAGAGTAGTAGGTAGTTGTAGTAGTAGGTAGTCATAGTAGAAGGTAGTTGTAGTAGTAGATAGTCATATTAGAAGGTATTCGCAGTCGTAGGTTGTCGTAATAGTAGGTAGTTGTTGTAGGTAGTCGTTAGTAGTCTAAGGTGGTCGCAGTAATGGGTTACCACAGTAGTAGAAGGTAGACGTAGGTAGTTGTGAGTAGTCGTATGTCAGACGCAGATTAGTCATAATAGACACAATATTTCTAAAACATGGAATTGTTTCAAAGATTTAGTATTTTAGAATAGGGCAAAAATTCTGATTTTTTAACAGTGGGATATAAATCTCTACAGTTTAAAAATTACTTTTATTCTTTTCAGAACTGTCTCTTCAGACGTACCCAGTTTCGACTTCCACTTCTGGAAAATTTACACATTCTAAGGACCAACGGAAAATGTTTTAGAAAACGTTATATTTTCCACATAAAATCAAATGTTCACCTTAATAAGTCGTAGTGATAGGTAATCGTAGTAGTAGGTATTCGTAGTAGAAGGTAGTCGTAGTGATAGGTGGTCGTAGTAGTAAAGATTCGCAGTAGGAGGTATCTTTAGTAGCAGGTCGTCGTACTAATAGGTAGTCGCAGGCAGTCGTAATAAAATGTAGTCTTAATAGAAGGTAGTTGTAGTAATAGGTAATAGTAGTAGTGGGTAGTTGTAGTAAAATTTAATCGTCGTAATGAGTATTTATAGTCACAGGTGGTCGTAGTAGAAGAGAGTCGTAGTAGGATGTCGTCGTACTGATAGGTAGTCGTAGGTAGTCGTTATGGAATTAAGGCGTAATAGTTATTAGTCATAGTAATAGGTTATTGTTTTAGTAGGTAGTCGTAGTAATAGGTAATCGCAGGAGTAGGTAGTAGTAGCAAAAGGTATTCGTAGTGACACTTAATCTTAGTAGTAAAGAGTCGTAGCTGTAGTTATTTGTATTAGCAGCTAGTCGTACCAATTGGTAGTCATAAGTAGTCGTCGTAGTCATAAGTAGTCGTAGTAGCAGGTCGCTACAGTAATAGTTAGTATTAGTATCTGGTACTCGTAGTATTACGGATTCGTAGTAGCAGGTAGTCTGAGTAGAAGGTACTCGTAGTAGTAGTACGTAGTCGTAATGCAGAAAGACGTAGAAGAAGGTAGTCGTAGACGTACATAGTCGTAAACGTATGTTGTCTTAGACCTAGTTAGTCGTAGTAGTAGATAGTCATAGTGCAAGTAGTCGTAGTTATGGATGGTCGTAGTAATATATAATTGTAAAAGTATGTGTTTCTTGTAGTGGGTTGTCAGATTATTATGTAGCTGTAGTTCTGTGTAGTCGTAGTAGAAGCTAGTCGTCATCGTCTTCGTCGTAGGTAGACGTAGTCAATGGTAGTTGTAGTAGAGGATAGTCATAGTACCAGGAAGTCTCAGTCTTAGTCGCAGTGGTAGGTAGTTGTAGTAGTAGATAGTCATAGTAATAGGTGGTCAAAAGAAAAGGTATTTGCTGTCGTAGGTAGTCGTAGTAGCAGGTAGTCGTAGTAGGTAGTTTTAGGTAGTCGCAGTAGTGAAAGGTGGACGAAGGAAGTTGTGGAAAGACGTAAGTCAGCCGTATCAGTCGTGATCGACCCAATATTTCTACAACATGGAATTGTCTTAAAAATTTTGAATTTAAAAATTGGACAAAAATTATAATTCTTCTATAGTGATCTGTTAATCTTTATACTTATAAAAATTACTTTTATTATTTCTGAAACTGTTCCTTTAGACGTACCTAGTTTCGACTTCCACTTCTAAAATATTCACACATTTTAAGAGCCAAAAAAAAATATTTTAGAAAACGTTATATTTTATACATACAATTAAATTTTCGCCAAAATAAGTCGTAGTAATAACAGTATGTCGTCGTAGTAATAGGTTCTTATAGTAGTAGTAGGTAGTCGTAGTAGAAGGTAGTCGTTGGAGTAGAAAGTCGTAGTAGAAGGCAGACGTAGTAGCAGGTAGTCATAGTAGTAGGAATTTGTAGGAGCAGGTAGACGTTTTAGTAGGAAATCGCAGTACAAGTAGTCTTAGTAGTAGGTAATCGTAGAAGTAGTAGTAGAAGTAGTAGTTGTAGTAGTAGTAGTAGTAGTAGTAGTAGTAGTAGTAGTAGTAGCTTATTGTGATCAAAGGTAGTCGTAGTCGTAGGTATTACAAGTGGTATGTAGTCACAGTGCAGGTAGTCGTACTTATAGGTAGTCGTAGTAGTAATAGGTAC
>JAUELO010000355.1:262755-296053 GCA_032357855.1 Amphibolips quercusostensackenii
ATCCAGATCTTGTGGTACGACACGTCGAACCTTGATTCTATAAATGGATGCGCAAATCGGTTCTGTACTCGTATTATGGAATTAATCAATGAGAAACTAACGGCAAACTTGCGAAATCTAATTAGCTATGAGTTACTTGAGCGCACTAGTTTAGATATTTGCATATTGTAGTTTGAACAGTAGTTAATGTAGTTCTCTCGAGAGAACAAGAGAGTCTGTTTGTTTTCAGATAAAAATAAATAAACAGGGCTTTCCTATTCCAGGATTCCTGTTATTAAAGGGAAGGTTTCTGCTATCGAAAATCAAATAAAAAGCGGGGTTTACAATCAGAAGACCACTTTAAATTCACAAAAATATCACACTATCTTTTTTTAACTGAGTTTACGTGTGGTAAGAAAGCAAATAACACTCTTTTATCTTTTGGATTCTTGAGTCTTCTCTGATCCAAGCGCACGACCATCACACTACCATCATCCACTGCATGAACATCAATATGCCACCATCATCCACCTCAGGATGACCACACTACCGCACTCTCCGATCGCTAAATTTTTTCTGACTCTAAATACCATCTGTTTTTACACTACACTTTTAGACCCTATGTGGTCACAATGCGGGCAGTGGAGCGCCGTCGTACGTCTCCTTGCTAATATATAAATATTTTTTACTTACAGCTTGAAAATTTTAAAGAGACAGTCGAATCAAAAATCAAAATAGAGATTTCGAAAACGTAACATGAATACATTCCTAACCAAAAATAGAAAAGGTGAATTTCCTTTCAATAAAATTATTTATTGCGACCCTCGAGCATTTAACCAAACCTATCAACTACCCTAAAAAATAAACCCTAGTGCATTTAACAAGCCCCTTCCCAGCTGCTTGAACTAAAACTGCTGAACAAAAAAAAAAAATTTTTAAATCAACCCAGACACCTTCCTAAGACACTTTTTCATACATTTATCACCGTAGTTATATTCATGAATCCAAAAAACGTGAAAATCAGAATGCAAACTAGAGTTTTCTAAAGGCGTCAAAGGTAATTATTTACATCTTTCAATTTCTTTATCTGTTTAGGCTAAAAGCAGCTGAGACAGTGTTTGTTAAATGTACTATGGAGTATTTTTGAATGTTGAGTATTACTTTGGGAATAAGGATATACACTAGAGTCTTATGGAGGTGTCTGGGGTGATTATTTCTGTTCCAAAATTTCTTTTAGCATTTTTGCTTGATTGCAGCAAGGAAAAGGTTTGTTAAATATTCTAGGGTTTGTTTCCGATGTTGCTGAATATTACTGCGTGGATAGGGATATAAACTAAAGACCTGTTTAGTCTGGTGTGTTCATTTTTCATTTTAATCTTGTTGGCTGTTTTAGTTGAAGGCAGCTTGGACGAGGTTCATTAAATGTTCTATGGTCTACTTTTGGAAGTTGACTATTACTTTAGGGATAAGGATATACACGAGAGTCCTACAGAGGTATCTAGGGTGACCATTTTTAATCCAAATTCTTCTAGCAGTTTTTTTTTAATTCCGCAGAAAAGATGTTTGTTAAATATTGTAGGGATTTTTTTTAGGTTTGTTGAATATTACTGTCAAGATAAGGATATGAACAATAGTCTTTAGCAGTCTAGTGTGATTATTTTTTATTATAATGTTCTTATCTGACTTAGTTAAAGGCAGCTGGGACAGGGTTAATTAAATGTACTAGGCGCTTCTAGGTATTTGAAAAATTATTGTTTAGGCGAGATGATGAAGCAGAGGTTTTGGAAGATACTGAGATGATCATTTAAGATTTGAAATTTTTCTGTGTGTTTCTGTTGCAGAGAGCTGAAACCAGACTCATTAAATGTTCTACAAGTTGTTTTTTTGATATTTTTGAATCGGGATAGGTATTCAAAGTAGAGTCTTGGGAAGGTGGTTAAGTTCATTATTTTTTATGTGTTTTTTTTTTATATTCTATTTTCAGGCGGCTGTCACCAGGTTTGTTAAGTGTACTAGGGGTGGTTCTTTGGGTTGGTTAAATAATGCTTTGAAGATGACGATATAAACTAAAGTCTTTCTAAAGTTGCTGGGATGATTATTTTTAATTTGAAATTTTTTCTGCTTTTTCAGTTCAAGTTAGCTAAGATAAGAATATGTTAAATGGGCTAGGGATGATTTTCTGGGTCAGTTTTATATTACTGTGTAAATAAGGATATAAACTAAAGTCTTGGGAAGCCGTCGCGGGTGATTATTTTGAATTTGGAATTTCTCTGGCTGTTTTATTTGAAGCCAGCTAAGACCAGGTTTTGTTGAATGTATCAGGGGATATATTTTAGAGAAAAATAAGGTTTAGGAAAAATAAGGGAAGCGAAAGTAGTAAAAGTGAGAAAAATTCATGATAAGTATGTGTAAGGAAGTGAAGGGAAGTGAGTGGTAGTGATTGGAAGTGAGCAGTAGACATGGAGGGAGAGCGATAGTAGGAGAGAAACATGGGAAGTGGGAGTAAGGGAAGTAAGAAAAAGGGAGTCCATCCGTCATACTTTTTCCCCAGGTGGCGAATACAGAAAAAATGAGGTGCAGAAGTAATATTAAGTGATGGGTGAAGTGCTAAGAAGTGACGCGAGTGAAGGTAAGTTCAATTAATGGTAAGTGAGGGAGAAGAAGTAAAGGGAAGATAGTAGTTGTGAGTAAAAGTAAGGAGAGACAAAGTAAGGTAATTGAGGAAAGAAAAAGTGAGAAGATGTGATCAAAGGGCAAGTAGATAAAGTGTGGTGATCGGATGATGGTAAAGGAGGCTGAGGAGGGAAGGGCGAAGTAAGTGAGGTAGAGTGGGGGTATCAAGGGTAGCAGGAAGGTGAGAAAATAAGAAAAAGGGAAAATCTAATTAGAGGAAGGGTTTTAAAGTAAAGGGGGAAGTGAAGAGTGAGATAGTGTCGCAAAGATGAGAATCGGATGAGATAAAATATGGAAGGGTGTCTTTGAATCGCCTAACTAACTTCTTAAGAGGTTTTAAAACCCATTTTTGTAGACTCGTTCCTACTTTGACTAAATTTTTAAATGAAAAATCAAAAAAAAATAAAACAATGGTTTTTAGAAATTTTCAAACCAAAAAAATTTCATTTCCTTCCACTGTGCTCTGCTCTGCATAGTGGTATCGTAGCTTATAAAATTTTTTTCAGGCTTTGGAAAGGTGCTTAACACTGAAATGAAAATAAAATAAAAATAAAAAAATAGTTGCTAAAGCAATAAAATATATTAATTGTCGTAAAAAGACTTGTGAAATACGTTTTTGAAGTAAATTAAAAAAAAGATTAAATATTGATATTAATAATATAATTGTGAGAAAAGGGACCATTACTGCTCTTCTTGGTGCTACCTTTCCTTAGGAAGATAAATCCTATATTTGCCACCGGAAGTTGCACGAATCGAGAGTTCACGACGAAAGACTTATGAGCGCCACACATACGTGTTCAGCCTGAGGAGAACTTGGTAGCTCGTTTCGTTTCGTTCCTCCCAGCTAATTCAATAAACCTATCTGCTAAAGCTGCCGAGGGTCAGATGCAGCTGCACCGATGACTACACGAGGTTTTTTGCCTCATTAAGTAGGTCCACGGTGTATGTACGGAGAATAATAGATTTTTAGTGGAATAACTATCTTTAGAGTAAAACATGACGTGCTTGTGATTTACCGCACCCTTGTAGGTACCACTTTTAAATCTTCCTTCAACACTGATTGATTTTTCTAATTTATTGTCAAGTTACAACGAAACTCACAACCTTTTATTTCCAGCTAAAAATTTGTTATTATTATTTTTTTAATCATGATTTCCACCTAACCGACATTTTGTCAGCAATAAGGGTTTATAAACAAATTAAGTAAGACGACTTAGAATGTTTACTAAAAAAAATCCAAACATGTTAAAAATTAAAGGAATTTTAGGAGAAATTAAATCTGCTTAAGTTAAGGTATTGCTCTCTCAACAAAATAAATAAAGTTTGAACCACACAGTTTATGATTTAACCAAAAGGATAAATTTTTTACCAAAAAGATTAATTTTCAGAAGAAAAGCTAATTTTTAACAAAATACATAAATTTCAGACCCAATTGTCGAGTTTTCAGCTATGTAAAAAAGTTAAATTTTAAACCAAAAAATATAACTATAAAGTTTGTGGTTAAAAGAATTATTTTTAAAAAAATTGTAATAAATAATCAAATTTTTATTAAATAATTAAATTTCCAACCAAGAAAATGAATCTTCAATCAAAAAATCCAATTTTTCAAGAAACTTGTTGCGTCCTTAAAAAAAATCATATTTTAAACTTTAAGAACAAGTTTTCAACAACGGAGCTAAATTTTTTATAAGGAAACTTAGCCAAAAAAAAATCATTCATAATATTTGTTTTTTAAGACAGAAAGACGAATTTTTCACAAAATAGTTAAGTCTTCAACCGAAAAAAAAGAATTTTTAACAAAAAAGTTCGCTTCTAACCAGGTAGTGCAATTTTTGAGGAAAGTAATAAGTTTTAAATAGAGAAGATCACTTTTTTATCAAAAAAGACGAATTTTTACAAAAATAGGACACATTTTCAACAGAAACTAAAATACTCGAAGTTTAAATTTAAAATGTCAATCTAAAGCAGCAAAAAAAATTTTTGGACAAAGTGTTGAAATTTTCAACCAAAGAAATAAAAATTACAACCTAAGAGATATATATTCGAATAATTTTTAACTACAAAGATAAATTTTAAACCAAAATTCTCTCCTCCTCATTTATAGTCATTCCACCTACTTCCACTTACCTAATTCTCCACTCCTGGTTTGCCCTAAATTTTCTGACTAAAACTTCCCTTAACTTTCTTTACTGACCTACTTACCTTTTACTTTTCATTTCGTCCCCTACTTCCACTCCTTTACCTTTCATTTGATTAACCTACTTTTTCTCACTTCACTTGCTCTCTTTTTGCTCTGAATTACCAATTCTCTTTTTCTCTCAATTTTCTAACTCTAATTTGCCCTTAAAATCCCTAATTTCCTACCTTCTGATCCTCCTCACTTTACATACTATATCTCATTATTTCCCCTTATTTTGCACCCCATATTTTAACTTATTTCCTTTACCACCTCTCTCGTTATTTTCCATATTTATCCTCTTTGTGGTTTTGCATTACTTCTGCTTCACTTAGATTACCCTAGATCCTTTACTTCTCTGATTTTCCCTAACCAAAATTTTCCCAGCTTTCTCTACCCCCTTCGCTCATTCTTTCTCTCTTTTTTATTTTCCTTCCCTCATTTCACCTTCGCTTACCATACTTTGCCTGACCTTTTTTTATCTTACTCTCCTTTTCCTCATTTCTCACTTGATACCTTACTTGCCTAATTTGCCCTAACCTTATTTTCACTGGCTTCACCTATTTCTCTTTGCCTCATTTCCTCTGCCTTCTCTACTTACCTTTCCCTTATTTACCGTCTATTCTATACTCCCCCTCCCTTTTCGTAGCTTTTCTAACCCTACTTTCTCAATTATGATACCTGCCTTGATCCTTCCTTTTATCATGTGCCCTAGTTCAATTTTCCCTAGCTTCCCCAACTTCCACTTCCCTTGTTGTCTCTCTCTTTTTCATTTTCTTTCCTCAATTATGCTTGCTTTTCCTGGTTAACATTCTTTTACCTTCTTCCGTTCCCCTACCTGAATTTAACCTTAATTTCTCTAATTCCACTTTCCGTCCTTCTCCTTATATTTCTCATTCCCCGCACCATATTCCGTCGCTGCTTCTACTTCCACTTCCCTAACTCTCGATTACTTTACCTACTTCTGTTTCTTCACTTGCCCATGCTTTTCCTAAATTATTTTCCCTTATTTCGCCTCAATTTTTCTCCCCTACTTTGCCTATGATTCCTTAATTTCCCCTCTTTTGTTTATTCTCCTTTTTTGCATCATATTTTATTACTTATTCCCCCTATAATTTTTACTATCTTTTACTATTACTTTTGCCCTTATTTTACATTAATTCCTATTCACATAGCTTATCTTCACTTCCCTCACTTCCCTTCGCCTCAATTGCACTTAATTCTGTTACTTCCACTACTTCTAATTCTCTTCACTGCCCTTATTCCCCCTTATTCCCTATCACTTTCCATACATCTACTGCTTTACCTTCCCCTTACTTCAACGTACTTTCGCTCACCTTACTTGCTCTACGCTTTCTCCAAGATACCTCCCCTTCATTCCTCTCACTTTTTCAACTCTTATTTGACCTTAATTTCCCTACTTTCTCGCCCTTCGTTTTTCATTACTTCACCTATCATGTCCTATCATTTCCCATATATTCCCTTCCCGTAGTTTACCCTCACTTCCCCATCCGTAGTTTCTCCTTCAATCCCGACGCTTTCCTCATTACCTCTAATTTAATTTTCTTTAGCCCTTCCTAGCTAACCTTCGCTTACCCTACTTACCCCCCTTCTTATTTCTCCTCTCATTTTTACTTCCCGTCTCATATTTCACCATTATTCTCTACTACTCTCTACACTGTTCTCCCTTTATGTTCCCTCTCTTTCCTACTTCCCATACCCTTGCTTACCATACTTTTTCTTCCCTTATTTGTCCTTGCTACGAAACCCTAAGAATGTATCAATTTCTATAGCTTAGAGTAAACAATTGCCTTTAGTTACTATTTGAAAAAAAGTGTAACAATAATTAGTTATTGATACAGAATAGACCACATGTTAACATAATTATGTTTTGGGCACGGGGGTTTCGGCCAAAAATCGACACGAAAAATGTGTAACGCTGAGGTCATCAACGTCTATTACATGTCCATCTTCAATATATGCATGTTATCACGGTTTTGCTTTACTTGTACAGCAGAGAATTTTATCAAAAAAATGGTCAAAACAAAAAAACAATGTGCGAAAAAGGGAATGTGGAAAGGGGAGAAAGGGAATTAGAATAGAGGAAAGGAAAAGGTGAAAGGGAAAGGGAAAAGGGGCAGGAAAAGGGGAAAGGGAAAAGCGAAAAAGGGAAAAAGGGGAAATTCCCAAGCGGCAATGAAAAAAGAGAAAAGACGGAACGAGAAAAGGGGAAAAGAGGAAAGCGAAATGTAAACGAGAAAAGCGGATAGAGGAAACGGGGAACCGGGGGCATGGGGCATCGTAAGAGGGAAAGGGCAAATGGAAAGGGATAAATAGTTAGGAAAAAAAGGAAAAAGGAAAAGAGGAGTGGGAAAAGGGGTAATGGGAAAAGGAAAAAGGGAAATTTAGTTGGGGTAATTGGAAAAGGAGAAAAGGGGGAGGGGGAATGACAAGAGGAAAAAGGGAAAGGTAAGAGCTAAAAGAAAAAAGGGACAGAAGGGAAGAGAAAGGTGGATGGAAAGGGGAAAGGAGAAAAATAATAGAGGACAATGGGGAGAAGAGGAAAGGAAAAAAGGAAAGAGCAGAGGGTAAATTAGAAATAGAAAATGGAAAAGGCAAGATGGGTCGGGGAGAGTTATGAAAAAGGGGAAAAGGGGGATGGCAAATAGGAAAAGGGAACATAGAAAAAGGGGAAAGGGCAAATTTTTTTCAATACAAAAGACAAGGCTTTCAACTATGTCAACTTTCTTGGATTAATGACAATGATCTAGACGAAAGTCTCACGATCAGGTTTTATTACAGAGCACTTTTCCACGGTAGAAATAACGAATGTGTGCGAGCATGAACGGACAATAATCCAGCAAGTGGAAGAAAAGGCTGCAAAATGCCCTCGTGAATATTCACCGAATGCGCAGAAAGGCGCGTCGGGTCATAATAGTGCACCAATGCGCAAATAATGACACGAGAAGGAATACAGCCGTCTTGCATTACTACTTCGTCCGAGAACTTAATTACATCAGGCCCTTTTCACACACGCGATCTTACTCATCAGTCCGGAAACCTTCAGTACAAAGTGTGGCAAAAAAACAACATATAAAATTTTATCTGACAAAAAATTAAGTAAAATTGTCACAAATTTCAGATTTAAAAGCCAAACTTGAATATTGGTTTAATATGCATTAGTGGTATTCTTAATTTTTAAAAATCCCAATACACATTTTTTCAAAATTGCGATTTTTTATTTATGTAATTTTGCGTTTTATTTTTTAATTTAATGTGCGAGCATCATCTAATCAGCAGCTGGTGATGAACCGGTGAGTAAAATGTTTTAATTTTCAAAAAGAGTTTTTGATGAAACAGCTTCTTCAAATATTTACAAAAACTTTTGTATATTATATAGGTTTTGTTTTGGAACATAATTTCCTGATAAGTTTCTACTCTGGTTATAAAAGCCTATAATCTTCAAGACACAAGCACTGATAAAATTGAAATTTGTTTTTGATAAAAGCGATCCCATTTAAATTTCGTGTAAGGAATGTTCAAACATCACCTGCGGAGCAAATTTTTAAAAAAGGATTAAGTACAATTTTTGAAGAGTCATTGAAAATTTCGCAAAGGTATTTGCAGAAAATTCTTTATATGTGATTTAAAATTTTCTTATTTTAAAATATATTATACATTCAATAAAGTGTTAATAATAAAAACATTATTAAAATGCGGTGAAATTTCCGTAACAATTTTAAGGAATAATTCTTTAATGCACTGGCAGTTATTATTCAATAAATTATTTAGACTTGTTTTAGTTCTGACACGTAGTATTTAAAATATTTTATTTAAAAAATATAGAATTTGATTGTGAAATTTTAAACATTTAAATTGAAAAATAACTCTAAATGAAGATGACGAATAGTATTATTTTTGAGAATTAGAATTTTACTCACCTCAACTTGCATATTTGTTCTCGTAGAACTTATTTAAATGCCTTGCATATAACGTTTCGTGTTTCATTTACAATAAAAATTGTAATTGTTCAATTTCAAATGCTTTACATGTGCCATTCTCCTTTCTTTTAAATTTTCGTTTCCTTCATGCTTTTATTTTTAGTTTCTTATGGCATACATGGCATTCTCATGGCAATTTCTTACTTTAAATGCTTTACATTTAAAAAGTATAACCGTACATGTTTCGGATTTCCAACTAAATAGCAAAATCAAATTTAGGCAAAGAGAACCTTGAATTTTTTAATAACGACTACTTTGTATTTCAATTTGTTTAATTTCAAACAAATTCGTTCTAAATCCTAAGAGTTTCTGTGCTTCTATTTACAACTGATTACCTTTAACAACCCTTAATTTCTAAATTGTTTTTTTTAACGGTTTAATTTTAAATCATTTACTTTCATGAAAACAAAAATTAAACATTTTTTAATATAATGCGCTTTCAAAATTAACAAGTTTAAGCTCAACGAATTATATTAAAAAATGTTTAGTTCTGAAAACTTCATTTGAATTCAATTGATATTAACTGTTATTATACGTAATTTTCACATTAAAATAGATTAGCTTAGCATGAAAATTTTATTTGATCTATTATGAGCGCCTAAAATGCAAGATTGTCAATGTTTTATATTTCTGTTTTCTTTATGCTGTTATTATCAGTTCCTCATGGCATGCATGGTTTTCTTATGGCAGTCACTTATGCTTAATGCTTTTATTTTTCGAAAATTTATATTTTTTATCATTTCAAGTTTTTGTTTTTCTATTTCTTATTGTTCAATTTTAAAAACTTTTAATTTTTAAATTGCTTCTTTCAACTATTTTATTTTTGATTATTCACTCTTTCAGATATTTATATTTAAAAAGATTTGATATCAAACGCTTCCAAATTTAATTACTTGGTCCCAAAAAGGTTAAATAAACAAAATTTCAGTTTTAAAAACTCAATTCGAAGAAGTCCTACTAAAAATATTATTACAATTCCTTAGAACAGATGCTGGAATAATGATGTTACTTTTTTAATGTTTTAGAAGTGTTGATTATTTTTTTATTTTGCAGGCATGATGCCCAGCATAAGCATATCCTTTCAAAAATCTTAGATCGAAAAGTATTGACAATGCTAAATATTGAATTGTGCAATTTCAAATGGTGAGTAATTCGGATGGAGAGGTGGAGTAGGGAAAGCGAGGATAGGTAGGGTAAGTGAGACTATGTGCAGTAGGGAAAGTAAGGGGATGAGTACAAGGACAAGTAGGCTTGGTATTGGTATAAGCTTGTAAATTATTAGAAAGAAGTAGTGGGAATCGGAAAAAAATAGAAAGTGTGGAAAGGGTAAGAAGAGGAAGTAAGGGTACGTGAAGTAGGGAAACTGAAAGTGAGTGGGCACCTCAAGAACGTGGGGATCTTAAGAACGGATTTGGTAAATTTTTTTTATTTGTAGGGTTTTCAGGCCCTGGGCAGGAACCCTTATATCTTCGATAGTGTATCAACCGTCCGTCGTACTTCTTTTACAGAAGAAGTAAGGGCGAGCGATAAGACGAGTAGAAGAGGTAGTTAGAGAAGGGGCGCTAGAAAGAGTAAGGGGCTAGTAAGGAGGAACATTGATCGAAGAAATAGGGAAAGTGAAGAAGAGTAAGGAAAGGAAAGGAAAGTCAGGATGTCGAAGTAGAAGATATTAAAAAGAAGCAGAAGAAAAGTAAGAATTAGTAGGAAGATGATGTTTAGGTGAAGAAGTAAGAAGAGGATTGGGATTAGAGGAAGTTGAGCGGAGGAGTGGTAAAAAAGTGAGAATAAGTAGAGTTGTGAAGCGAGGTTGGGGCAGTAGTGAAATAGTTGCCGCGAAATGCCATGGGCTGCATGGAAAGTAAGGGATGTGGAAGGGAAGTAGTAAAAGCAATAGAAGACGTGTTAGTGATAGAAAAGGGGGAATCGAGGAAAGGGGATGTTTTAATAGGATACGAAAACCGTCTTTTTATGATCACGGCCACTTGAAAAAATAACAATAAGAAATAAAAGAGCTAAAATAATTAATTGAAAAGTTAGTTGTCACCCGTTGGATAAAATTGGTCTCGGATCGTAAGCTTCCGTCAAGCAATATAATGCAGTAAACTAAAAACAACGATCCAGAGCTATGGCATCATGTGGGACGTAGAACTGTGGTTTATTATGGTGGAATTTTAGGTCAATTGCTAAATTGATCGGCAGTTTTCATTCCAAGAATTGAAATCTTTATCTTGAACCGCCCGCAGGGTTGTTGCTCGGAAGTGCGAGACTGCTTTAAAGCAACTTAGAGACGGGCTTATAAAAAGGAGCAATTATCGGTGTCTGCTATTTTATTACGACCGTGTAAGTCTCGAAGAAGTTCGTGCCGATAGAGAAATCCTCAACTTTCAATGTGTCGTTCCTTTTGCGACTCGATCCGTATAACGCTTCGAATCGCTTTCACTTTTTTGCATCCTTCAATCACTCTTATCAATTTAGGTTTAAGTACTCAATTACACTAAAAATTATTGTGTTTCGATAGGTGCTTCGAAAAATTTCTGCTTACAAAAAAATTAATTTATTATTTTGAATTACACCCAAACTTCAGTTTAAGATCAGTTTCGGGGATTTCCGCGGTCCTTAGAAATAAATCGAATGTAAACAGTCAGGGACGTGCAAACCGATTCCTATAGTGAGAGTTTCTACTACACAGCTGTTATTTTTCAAGTATGACCGGTAACCGTCTCTTACCCCGCGAGCTGAGAAACTGCATGGGCCAGCATTTCTAGAAATTTCTCATACTATAGATTCATGAACCGAGGCTTTGGTGTAGAAGCAATTTGAATTTAGATTTTCCGATTTCTTCTGATTTTAGTTGCATTCTTTCTCATTGTAAAAATATTGTCAGCACGCCTTTTGTATAATTTTTTGTAACCAAACTAAACAGATGAGATTAAGGATAGCCGCGAAACTGAATTAAAGAAAATTCCTGATTGCAACCTGATTTTTTTCGAAGAGATGAACAATTTTTCATGAAAATTGCCAAATTAAGAAAATTCTGTAAAAATTAAAAGTAAAACAAATCTTTTTCTACCATAAAAGATGAACTTTTAATCGAAATAAAGGGATTTTCAATAAAACATAATGATTCAAAACAAAATAATTACATTTTCAACAAAATTTTTGATATTTGAGCAAATTTTTTATTTTTTAACCCGCAAATATAAACTTACAATTATTTAACTAAATTTTCCAAAAAAAGTTTTAATTTTAAGAAAAAGTAGTGAAAAGAATGTTGACTTTTCAACAGAAGAAGATGAATTATTTATCCAAAAATAAGAAATTTTCTATCTAAATAAAGGAGTGTACAGCTAAACAGTTGATCTTTCGATTAGAAAAAAATACTATTTAACAAAATACCTTAATATTTAACAATTTAATTGAATTTGAAACAAAATAGTTGAGTTTCTTGCCAAACACTTAAATGAGTCACCTACAGAGGTAAATAGTCAACCAAATAGCTTAATTTTAAAGAAAAAAGTTAAATTTTCAATCAAACAATTACATTTCCATTAGAATAGTTTAATTTTTGAGAAAAAATATCAAATTTAAGCACAAAAGTTACTTTTCAACTTATCAGTTACATTTTTAACCCAAAATTAATATTCCAACAAAAAAGACAAATTTTCAACTGAGAAGATCGATTTTCAAACAAAAATAGAAAAATGGCACTTTCAGTCAAAAAATATATTTTGAACATAGTGAAAGAGATTTTAACAAAAAAGTTCAACTTTTAACCTACCAGATGAATTTGCGATTGAAATTAAAAATTTTAAACTGGAATACTTTAATTTTCAGTTAGGCGCGCAACTTTTGGTTCTCGCGCTTCACGCTCGATAATATATTTATCTTGCGCTATACGCACGGCCTTTGTACTTCCCACAGATTTGTGCAGAGACATTTCAGAATTAAAGGCTAAAGTATTGACAATCTTGACTTGGTGATTGTGAATTCTCTTTTGTTAAAGCTCCTTCGGCTTTAACGAACACATTCGCATAATGTTTCTCGTGCTTCGTACTCGATTTTGTACAAGATGCCATAAATTTCATTTGCTTATTTTCAATGTTATTTTCTGCAATTTGAGTAAAAAATACGCGTCCAGGTGTAAAGTTATTATAAAAAAATTTTCAAATATGACTTATGCAAAAAATTTTGTTAGGTGAACTGTTATCGTGGCTTGTGTTGTGTTTCAAAAATTTCACTTTTTTATTTTGAATGTATTTTCACAACAAAAGTTTATAACGCGTGGTTTAAAAAAATATGGTTAAATTATTTTTCATGTTCTTTTTTGCAACTTTCGTCTATTTTTTTTTATAGCTTGTGTCGCCTGTACAAACATTAAATTTTTTTGTTTTTAATTTTATTTCCTACGAATGAAATTAAAAACACCAGTTCCATTACAAATAATAATAATAAATATATTTATCTTTTTTGTCTTCACAACTTTTGTCATTAAATTTTTTTCGTCCCTTGCGTTGTTTTTCTGAAAATTCAATTTTTTTATTGTTCATGTTATTTTTTATGTTTAAAATAAAAACTACGCATCCTATCAAAAAATTTTGAAAAACACATTTGTAGCTCTTTTTGGGTTGACAAATGTTGTCTGTTAAATTTTTTCGTATCCTTTTTTGTTTGTCTAGAAATTTTGTTTTTATATTTTTAATGTTGTTGTTCACGATTAAAATAAAAACTACGCGTCCTATCAAAAAGTGAATAATAACATATTTGTAGATCCTTTTTTTGGTGCACATGTTTGGTCCTTTTATCTGTTTCTGTATTTTGCATAGTTCAGCTACTGAATGAAATTTTAATTGTGAATTATTTTTTCTTGTGCGATCAAAATTTGAATTTTAGATTTTTCGAGAAAAATTTAAAAAGTTTTTATTAAATTCTTGTCGGTTGTTTAAAAAAAAACATTTTTCTTATCTGGACTTTTCTTGATGTTTCTTGATTTCATACAGATAAATTGTTTGTCTTTTTGTGCATTACAAATTACCGTATGTAGAATTTTCAAGTCTTATAAAGTGGTCTCTGAAATTTAAAAAAATTTTTTACTTTTTGAATTTTTATCTGAAATGTTTGGCTAACGAAATCGACCTTCAGTTTAAGACACTTAAAAATACAAAAGGCCAATATAATCTGTCAATTTTTTAAATAGGTATCGTGTTAGAAGACTAAAAATCTACAGATAGACAGACAGACACACACATATACACACACATACAGACAGGCAGACATATTCAAAAAAATATTTTTTTCATGTGCACGAGATTTCAAAGCGTAGACATTTACTAAAAATAGGGGTGGGGGCTTACACAAACCTAATACCTTCTCTGATGAGAATGTAAAAAAGCTCAATTTGAAAGGACTTCTAATTTTTTGCGGTTTTAATGCCCTAGTCAGAAACCCTTACAGTTACAGTCAGGTGCCCGTCATCCATCGTACTTTTTTTCTGGTAAAGGAAAGTGGAGAGAAAGTAGGGGAAATAAAGGGTAGTAGTGAAAGTATAGGGAAGTGGGGAAAGTGAGAGAGAGAGTGCAGAAAAAAGTAGATGAAATTGGAGGAAAGTCAGTAAAGGTAGTAGAAAAAGTGAAGATAAGTGGGGCGGAGTAGAATTGGGATAAGCGAGGGCGGAAAGTAGGGAAAGTGAGGTGAGGTTGTGGGAGGGGTAGTAGAGAAAGTGAAGAGAAGTCATGGAGACATAGTAGGTAAATGAAAAAGTGCTTCTAGGGGAAATGTGATGTTGGTGTATGGAGGAATTAAAGGTTGGAGAGGATGTTAAGTAGAAGAAGTATAAAATAAATGAGTAGGGAGGGCAGCGAATTGAGGAAATCATAGGAAAAAAAGGGACGTGAGAGGATGTGTCGCGGGAAAAGCAGGGAAAGTGAGGGTATGTTAAATAGGGTTGGTATAGAAGTGATGGGAGAAGTGGTCAAGAAGTGAGGGTAAGTATAAGGATAAGAATTGACGGGTGGTGAAATAGAAATAAAAGTGTGATTAGAAGAAATGAGGTAGAGTATAGCTAATAAGTGTTGTTAAGTAGTGTAGGAAGTGAGGAAAGGGAAAGTAGATAAAGTGATGGGATGAGTACCAAGGAAATTGAAGAGTAGTAAGGGGATAAAAATTAGGGACAAGAATAGGTTGTGTGGAAGGTAAGTGGTGGGGAAGTCCCAAAAGGCTACAAACTCCTTTTTTGTAGGCGCGCGGTGCCTGCTTTTATTTTTTTAGTTTTCTAAGATTATTTCAAGAACCCTTATAGCTATTGCAAAAAAAAATGTGATATTCGAAATTTGAATTGATCAACAAACTTAATTGAAGACGAATTCTAAAGACTCCTCTTTGCAAAATGATGTCACGTTTTTCAAAGTTTAATTAAAGACTCAAGTTAAAAAAATAGGAAGTAAATTGGTATTTTTGGTGTAGATGGGTTGCACGGCTGCACGTGCCAGAATGTTGTGGGTACATCGTAGCGACTGTACTAGGGATGCAACGCAGATTTGTTTGGTGTCACTTGCCTGGTGCGAACGGAGAGTGCTCTCGGAGGCCACCCTTCCACAGTTTTGATACTCGTTTCCACGCATATGCGTGAGGGTTCAAGTGGTAAATGTTAAGGGAGGAAAAGAGTAGGATGAGTGGGTATTCGGTACGAGGTTAACGATGTCAGAGTTCTACTGCTATGTAGTTGCACACCCTGCTTGTATATTATACTCTTCAACTCGTTGTCGTGTCCAGTCCTTCTGATATCGACAGTCTCGACAGTATTTCACTCATTTTTATTTTTAATTTTTACTGAGTTTGTCACAAAAGTGACAATTCGTTGCTAACATTTTTCACAAGAGAACATAATACAAGTTGGAAATTATTGACTATGTGGATATTTTATTAGATATAACCCTGCTCAAAAAATGTGTTGACGAAATATGCAGACAATACCGAGGAGAAATTCAAATTAAAAGGAAAGTTAAAACTCATTTATTTTTATATAAAGAGGAAATATCATTTGCAAGACAAATATAAAAGCTCATCTCGCTTTTTCAGGGGCTTGTAGTAAGCCCTTAGGTTTTGTATTCCCTCCATTGAGTAAGCACTACAAAGCCTAGAAAAATATTGAAAACCTCAGGAAAAATCTGCTTTCTATTTTAATTCTTATCCTGGGAGGTATTGAGGCAAAAAAAACCGTTCTCTGAAAGAAACAGTTAAAATGAAGAAATATAACAAAACTGGTGACCGAGGAACTGCCGTAAAAAAGAAGATAAATTAAAAAAATTATAGTTAAAAAATATTCATATAATTTGAAATTTTTAAAGATTTCAAAAAATGTTAAGCAAAATGTTGAATTTTCAAAAATTCGAAAGTCAAGTTACGAAGAATTGTAAGGATTTTAAAAAATTTTCAAAGCAAGAAAGAAATTTTCTCAAGATCCTTAGAAATTTTTTTTATGATTATAAAACTTGATAAATGATTTTTATTTGAAAATTTTTTTGTTTAGAAATCTTAGAATGCTTTACTTCAAACGTTTCTTTTAGTTTATAAATTTGTTAAATTTTGATGTATAAATAACAATTAAACAATTATTGATTTACGGAAAATTCGAGATCTTAATTTAAAACTTAAAAAGCTTTCCAAAATTGTCAAAAAAGAATCTCGAAAATTTTAAGGCAATTTCTTATTTTTCAGAACTTTCAAAAGATATTAGGAAAAATTCAAATATTTTTAGAAAAGATTTAAAAGTTATGAAATCATTTCCAAAATGATTGAAAATTCAAGAAGATTTCAAAAAATTTTTAGCAAAATGTGGATTTTTTGAATAAAAGGGTCCAATTGTCAATTCTGAAAGGTTTAAAGATAATACAAAAATTTAAGATTTCTGCAAGAATTCAAATTGATTTTTCATTTAGGAAAAATAATTTAGAGAGAATATTTAAAAAGATTTAAAAACAAAAACCAATTTTTGTGTATAAATAACAATTATATAATTATCAATTTGTAACGACTTAAACCAAAGGTAACTTTAATTTTAATTTTTAAGAGTTCAGTTTCGAATACAATTTTAAAAGGCATAATTTTTCATTTTTTTACTTAAAATTGCTTAAAATGCAATAATTTTAAAAAACTACATATTTATTCACTAATTCTTCAATTTAGAGCACTTAATATGTATATTTGTAAAATAAAATGAAATGATTCTTTTATTTCAATTTTAATTTTTACTCTTCTAAGTTTCAGAATTAACACTATTCCCCTTTTTTCCCTTTTTTAAAGAATCCTGCCTTTTTCCCTATTTTTCAGAAAGTTCCTCCTCTACTAGTTTTTTTTTTTTGCTTAAATGAGAACAGAATCAATAGATTTCCATGAGAAATTTTTTTTTTTTTGTTGATTTAAATTTTTTCTTAGTTGACAAGTTTATCAGTATATAATTGGTTCAGAATCCCTTTTTTTTTAAATCCAACTATTTTGTTAAAGTCATCTTTTTTGGGAAAAAAACTGTTTTGTTGAAAATTTTTCCTCTTTTGGTAAAAAAGTAATTTCTTTTTGTTTAAACTTCATATTTCGTAGTTAAAAATTAAATTTTGGTTAGAAAGTCGACCGCCTTAAAAAAAATGTAACTTTTTGGATTAAAAATTACACTGTTTGGCTGAAAATGCAACTGTTTTTGGTTGAAGTTTAATCACTTCCTTTTTGAATTCGAAAATTTTTGTTAAGAATAAAAATTTATGTCATTTGTTTTAAAGGTTAACTATGTAGCTGTAAATACAATTGTTTGGTTAAAAATTAATATTTTTTTGTTCTGTTTGACAATATAACTATTTGGTTGAAAACACATATTTCTTGGTTGAAAATTTAACTGCTTTGTTGGTGATTCGAATTTTTAAATAGAAAATTCGTCCTTTTGGTTCAAAATTCGTCTTTTTAGATAATATTTCATATATTTTGCGAAAAAATAATTTTTTTCTTTGAAAATTGATCTTTCTCAGTCGAAAAAGGAGCTGTTTTTGGTTTAGGTTTAGTGATTTTAATTTGAAAATTCATCTTTGCTGGTTGACAATTCAACTGTTCAATTCATGATTCAACGACTTTGTCAAAATTTGTCTCTTTTTGTTTAAAAGTTTAACTATTTGTTAATAAGTGCAACAGTTTGGTTCAAAATACTTTTTTTCTTTTTTAAAATTCATCTATCTGGGTGAAAAGTAATTTCTTTTTGGTAGAAAATCTACTTGTTTTGTTCAAAAGTCTTTTTTTTGTGAATATTTATAATATCATGATATTATGAATATTAAATTAATAATTTATCAACTCATTATTATTATCAGAATTTATCTAATCGAAATCGCGTATGACACTATCGTCCAAATATTGGGATTGAAGGTGTCCATGTATAACAACATTATCCAACTTATGGTTTCAAAACTGTCCAAGTACGGCGTCAATCAAAACTAGATGTTCAACTACTCCGGTATATCAACATGCTTTAAAATGCAATTCGTTAAGTGTTTGAAAGTTTTTTTTTAACCATTTTTTTTCAAATCAGATACTGCATTTCGTCTTTAAAACGTCAGCGTTAAATATTGTTTCAAAAAATCTGTCCAAGTACTGGGTAATTGTACCTTATAGTTTTCTCATTTTGATATCTATAGATTAAAAATAAAAAAAAATTGCGGAAACTTGGTTATTTAGACACCTATGCTGGAAGTTTTTCTTTCAGTCCGCTTTTCTTTGTTGACGGCTCAAGCTGAAGCAATTAGCATTTAAAATTGAGATAACAAATAAAAAGTTCTATGTGAAAGTTTTTTTTATTTTAATATGATTATGTTAAAAATTTAAAAAAATGGGTAACATTTGGTTATTCAGATCCCTATGCTGATAGTTTTTCTTTTAGCCCGATTTTTTTTAGGAGTAGCTCAAATTGAAGCTCCTGGAATGCAAAATTGTGTTGAAAAATAAAAATAGCTATCTTATGCTTTGATTTTTTCATAATCGTAGTTGAAAAATAAGAATAATAAGGTAATTTATGCCCCTCTGTTAAAAGCTTTTCATTAAGCACAACTTTTCTAGGGGATGGTTTAAAACGAAACCCTAGCATGCAGATTTGCGATGACAAATATAAAATTATTTATAGCATAGTTTTTTCGATTATATATCAATAAGTTAAAAATAAAAATAAGAGATGGAAATTTGGTTATTCAGATACTTATGCTGTAAGCTTTTCTTTACGCTAAATTTATTCCGGAAATGGCTCAAACTGAAGCTCTTAGCATGTATCATTCACATAAAGAATAACATTTTCTGTATTCAAATAGTATACTTTTCTTCGGTATAAGTGGTTGACAAATTTTGTTAATCCGGAAAGTTTTGTCATTACGACCCCTATGATCCAAATTTTTCTTTTCAAGCGATTTTTTTTCGGCAACTGTTCAAACTAAACCTCTTGCTGGGCACAATTGATTCAATAAATAAAATTTACTTTGCTATAATTTTTTTTTATAGCATAGATAAAGGATTCAAAAAAAAGCGAGTTCGATTACGTAGACCCTTATTCTAAAGTCTTTTCTTATGGTCCGATCGTTTCCGGATGCCTAAATTGAAATAATTAGCATGTACAATTCAGATTTAAAAAAAAATTTGCTGTGCTTTTATTGTATTATATAATTTGTTAAAAAATTTAGAAAACAAGAAAATTTGGTTAATCAGACCCCTATGATGAAAGTTTTGGTTTCAGTCTTATTTTCTTCTGGTATGGCTCAAATAAATCTGGCAAGTCAAATTGAGATAATAAATAAAACTTGCTATGTTGCCGTAATATTTTTTTATATCAGTGGGTACAAAAATAAAGAAAATGAGAATAATTGTGTTTTTCCAGACCCCTATGCCAGTAGCTTTTCACTAAGTCTGATTTTTCTTAGGGGTAATTTAATTTGAAGCACTAAGCGTGCAGAATTAAAATAATAAATGAAATTTGCTATGTTATAGTCTTCTTTCTTTGATATGACTAGTTAAACTTATGATAAAAATCAGGAAAATTTTGTTATCCAGCCTTCTAAGCTGAAAGATTTTGTTTTAGTTTTTTTTTTGTTGCTGCTAAAATTTAAGTTCTTTGCATAGAGAATCAGTATAATAAATAATATTCACTATGTCATGCTTCTTTTTTATTCTGATAACATTGGTTGAAAATGCGAAAAATAAGGAAAATTCAGTATTCAGACACCTATGCCGAAAAGCGTTTTTCAAAATTCTGATTTCATTTAAAAATGGATCAGATTTAAGCTCTTAATATATATAATTGAGATAATAAATACAATTCACTATAGCATTTTTGTCTTTTTTTTTATGAATAGATACAGAATAACAAACAAGGGGAAAATTTGGTTATATAGACACTTGTGCTTTAAACTGAAGCTCTTAGGATATATAATTTAGATGATGAATCAAATTTGCTATATAATGATTTCATTGTTTATATATCAGCTGTCACAAAAATAAGAAAAAAATATATAATTAGGTTTTCCAAAAACCTATTCTAGAAGCTTTTCTTCCGGATCAATTTTTCGCAGGGATGACTCAAATTGAAGCTATTAGAATTTAGAATTCAGGTTAAAAAATTATGTTTTATGGTATACTTTTTTATTTAGCTATCGATAAGTTAATAAGTTTAAAGAACGGTTTAAATTTACTCGAATATTTTAATAGATGACCTAGGTTTGGATCCCAGCGGAGCGTAGGGAAAATTTGTTTACAATTTGGAAATAAAAATCAATATTTAAAAGTATTTAGTTAAGACCAGCAGCATGCAGAATTGCAGAAGAAGATTACATATTCTGTTTAACTGTTTAATTTTTATATATAAGTGATTAAAAAATGTTGAAAACCCGGAAAATTTGGTTATTCAGATTCCTTTTGATAGAAGTTTTTGTTTTAGTCCGATTTCTTTTGAAAAGGCTCGAAATGAACCTCATGTTAGTTAAAAAATAATAAGAATCGGAAAATTTTGGATATACATACATTGACACCTATGATGCAAGCCTGTCTTTTAGTCTAATTTTCTATGAAGATGGCTCAAACTAAACCTTTCGACATATGAAATTCAGATAATGAATAAAATTTCCTTGGTATGGTTTTTTTGTTTTTTACATTATTATAAAAAATAAAGATAATTGGGTTTTCTATACCCCTATAGGAAAAGTTTTTCTATTAGTTTAATTTTGCTTAGGGATGGTTCCAACTAAGGCAATCAGCTCTTCAAATTGACCCAATAAGTTTTATTTTCTGAAAAGTTATGCTTTTTTGATATTAGGTATTAAAAAGTAAAGAAAATAAATAAAATGTGATTTTTTTATTAAGTACCCTATAGTTGCAGCTTTTTCTTTCAGTTCTATTTTCTTCAAAGATATCTCAAATTATAGCTCTTAGCATGTGTATTCAAAATAATGAAAGATATTTTCATGTAAAGGTTCCATTGTTTTTCGCATTATTTCAAAAAATAAAGATAATTGTGTTTTCTATAACCCTATAGGGAAAGATTTTCTATGAAGCAATTAGCACTTCGAATTGATACAATAAGTAAAATTTTTCAAGAAGTTAGTCTTTTTTTATATAAGTGGTTGGAAAGTAAGCAAAAAATTTTTCTAATGTTGATTTTTTTTACTGAAAACCCTGTAGTAGCAGCTTTTTCTTTTAGTCCTATATTCTTTAAAGATAGCTCTAATTGTGTCTCTTGCTATGTTGACATAAGATAATAAATCAAATTTTTTTAGTTATATTTTTATTTTATCTTTCATACCAGTGGTTGAAAACAACAAAATTTTTGAAAATGTAACACTTTACTTATTTATACCCCAATGCTTAAAGCTTTATCTTTAGTCCGGCTTATTTACTATGATTGCTTGTTCCATTGTCTGTTACATTGCCAGTTTTAAAAAAAAAAAAATTAATAATAAAAAACTTGCAAACAATTGTTCTGAAAAAGCACTTTTAAAAATAATATTTTTTAAATTAATTTAGTGAAAAATAAAAAACGTTTGATGATGATTATTGACGGTTTGGTGTGGGCAGGAATTAATATTATTAATGTAATCTGGCATCGACAAGGGACAAACAACGTGTGGAGCAAGATTATTAATCGAGTGAAATATCGCTGTAGTGTGTCGAGTTCTCGCATCGATACGCGCCCAATTGTGCATATATTATTGGAGTACTGTGTCTGACGATCGCTTGTATATTGATGCGATTATCAATAATTTCTGGCTGGCTGAAGCTCCGACACTCTGATACTGCAATATCGTATGCTGCTCGCCACCATACGGAGCTGACGTGTCCTATATTTCATAGTCCCATCAGTCTTGATAGTAATTTGAATTATGTGAAAATTTCCTAGGAAGTAAAATTTACCGTTATTTAATTTTAATAAATACTTTACTATACAATCGAATTACATGTTTAGGGTAGCTAATAAAATTTTAAAAAAATTGCAGGCTTTTCTTGTAAGAAATTACATTTTGTCGTGTTTAATTTAAAACATTTGTGATAATTGTTATTTTATACTTATTGCTTCAATATATAAATTTAAAAAATATTATAAATATATAAAATAATATAAAAATATTAGAAATTCAAGGAAAAATGTATATTTTAAAAGTGATTTCAGACTTCACAGCCCAAAATGCTCTCAAAAAGGAGAAATAGGGTGACTTTTTAAAAAAATAGAAAAAAAATAGAGAAAAACATTTTTTCAAATTCATACTAAAATATTAATTTAATTAAAAAGATTAATTTTTTATTAAAAACAAAAATTTCCAATATAACAGTTAAATTCTCAAACAGAAATATAATTTTTGAACTCATTTAAGTTATTGGCTCATCCAAATAGTACCATTTTTACCAAAAGGGATGAATTATATACCAAAATATGATAGTAGACTTTTTATTCGGAAAGAATTAATTTCCAGCTATGAAAGATAAATTTTTGACAAAAAATAAGTAAATTTTCTACAAAAAGATGCATTATTAATATTAAAAAAACAAATTTTTCAAATTTAAACTAAAAAGGTGATTTTAAACAAAATAGTCAAATTCTCAAACAAATAATTAAATTTTTAATAAAACATTAGATTTTTCGAATAAAACAGATTAATTTTGTACGAAAAAATATAATAGTAAGCTTTTCAAATGAAAAATTCAAGATTTAACCAAAAATATATAATTTTTCTCCGAAGAGATAAATTTTCAATACAAAAGGATGAATTTTCTATAAAAAAAGACAAATGTTCAA
This sequence comes from Amphibolips quercusostensackenii, assembly GCA_032357855.1. Lineage (NCBI taxonomy): Eukaryota > Metazoa > Arthropoda > Insecta > Hymenoptera > Cynipidae > Amphibolips > Amphibolips quercusostensackenii. Next base: position 285,884 of record JAUELO010000355.1, read on the forward strand.
AAAAACAGTTTATTTGTTAGCCTAAAAAAATTAAGTTTTGAAAAAATAGTTAAATGTTTAATAAAACCATTAAATTCTGTACTGAATAGTAGAATTTTTAACATCAATAGATTATTTCTGAACTAAAAAATATAACAGTAGACTTTTTAAATAAAATTTTTTTTTAACCAAAAAAGACGATTTTTATGCCAAAAGATAAATTTTCATTCTAGAAGAACAAATATTTTTTTAAATTAAATTTTCCAGCTAAAAAATCAAACTGTTCAGAAAAAAATTGACTTTTATGAAAAAAAGTAACTTTTCAATAAAAAACTTTATTTTTAACCAAGAAAGACGAATTTTAAACCAAACAGTTAAATTTTTAGCCAAAAAATGAATTTTTAATCAATCATTTCAACTTGTACACAAATAATTGTACTTTAGAGTGAAAAAAAAATTGCATCCAAAATTGTAATTTTTAACCAAATAATTGGATTTTCAAGATAAGAAGTTAAATCTTTAGAAAGTTTTGGCCCAACCAAGACGACTTTTTATATTTCTTATAAAAATGAATTAATTTTCAACTAAATAATTACCTTGTAACCAATTAGTCGATCTTTTATTTAGAAGAAATGTATTTTAAAAAACGAGAAAAAGAGGAATATTCTTAAAAACGGAAAAAACAGAAACTCTTTTTAAAAAGGGGAAAAAACGGGAATATGTATCTCAGGAGATATGCTATATTCCTAACATACCCTTCCCTCATTTTCCCAAATTTACATTTTTTTTTCCCTCAATCACCCTTCTCTCACGAACTTACCCTTTAGTGAATTATCTTGAATTCCTCTTTCCTAAATTCCCCTAATTCCCTTTAATTCCCTTCCTTTTATTTCCTATCACTTCCCTCTACATTTTCTTCCCTGATTTTCTCTGACATTTCCTAAAATTATTTCTCATTATTCCCCATTGACTCTTACCCCCTATTTTTCCTTATTTTACCTTACTTTCCCTACACCTGCTTTTCTCATTTTTCCTTACTTCTCCTACTTTCCCTGATTGACCTTTCAACATTTCTTCTCACCTCACGTGTTTCCCCTTTTCTTATTTTTCTTCTATTCACCTATTTTCCCTTACCTCATATCGCCTACTTTACCACTTCTTATGTCCCACATTTTCCACTTCTCATTAACCCTACTTTCCTTTTTTTACTCACTATCAATTCTCCCACTCCTTTTATTGATCCTCACCGCCTATGCCTATGCTATCCCTTTTTGTCAAGCATCACCTTTTCTTCTTGCCCACTCCTTTATTTCTCTTACTTTCCTTACTTTCCCTTTCCTGAATCCCCTCACTTCACCCACCAGGTTAATCTCTGCCTAAATTTTTCCTTACTTCCCCGTTACTCTTCTACACTTTTATACCCTCACTTCCACAATTTGCGCTCCCCTTATTTTTCCTCACGCCCTTAACTTTTTTACTTTTATGTTTCCCAAATATTTCACGCTACTACCTCTCCTCCTTTATCTACTTCTCTTTTCCTCATTTTCGTTACTCCTCCCAACTTTTACTTTCCTAATTTTCTTTAATTTCCCCCAAAGTTATTTCTCATTATTCCACATAGACTCTTATGCCTTATTTTTTTCCATTTTTACTCACTTTTCCTACAATAGTTCTCCACATTTTCCCTTTACTGCCGATCTTTCACTAATTATCCTTTAAGCATTCGTTCTTACCTCACGTACTTCCCCTTTTTTTATTTTCTATCACTTTCTATACTTTTCCTTACCCTATAACCACCACTTCTTCTTCTTTTATTTCCCCTCGCTTCTCTTACTCATACTTTTATTTATGCTGACTTACTTTACTTCCTTCTTTTATTAACCCTTACCTTTTCTACTTGCCCTCTCCTTATTTCTTTTCACTTTCTTTACCTTCTCTTCCACATTTTTCTCTACCCTCCCCCCTCTTTTTGGATTATCCCTGTTAACATTTCTTTTACTACCCTGATACTTTCTTAAGCTTTTTCTTCTCACTTAACCAACTTCATCTACCATAATTTTTCCAGTTTTCTTCTCCAATTCTCCCATTTTCACGATCTAATTTCTACTAAATCATCTTCAATGTTTTCTCTTTACTTTCCTCTACTTCCCTTGCGCTCATTTCTCCTCATTTTCTCTCACTTGCACAACAACCTCTTTAAGATTTTTTTATCACTTCACCTAGTTTTCCTAAATGCCCTTTTAACATTTCTTCTTACCTCACATACTTCACCTTTTCTCCTTTTCCCTCACTCCGCCTCCTTTACCTTACCTTATTTCCCCTACTTTCCCTCATATTATGTTTTTCACTTTATAATTTTCATTAAGCATACTTTCCTATTCCTTATTTCCCCTTACTATCCTAATTCTCCTTTAATTTATCCTAACTTCCTATACTCTTCGTCTTTCATTACCTATCTCTTTTCGTCCTTGCTTTTCCATTTTTTTTTCACTTTTCTAACTTTCCCTTCCCTATTTACTCTTATTTCATATTTACCCGGATTATCCATGTCCACATTATCCTTACTTTCTCGGCACTCCCTAGCCCTTTTTCCCCTTACATTCCCAGCTTTACTTTCACTAATTTTTTTCACTTGCTAATCATTTCTATCATTATTTCCCCTGAATCCTCTTTACTGTTTTTTTCTTACCATTCACTACTTTCCCTTCCCTCATTTTCTATTACTTTTCTCTACATTTTCTTTTCTAATTTCCTCTAAACTTATTTTTCATTATTCCGTATGAACACTTACCTCTTATTTTTCTCATTTCACTACATTTTCCCACATTATCTATCCTTTTTTTCCCTACCTTCCTTACTTTCTCTACTTTCTCTCATCGCTTTTTCAACATTTCTGCTCACCTCGCGTACTTTCCCTCTTCTTATTTTTCCTGACTTCTAATACTTTTCCGTAGCTCATATCTGCTCAACCTCCTCTTTGTACTTGCCTTTGTCTTATTTCTACTTACTTTCCTTACTTTCTGTTTTTCATTTTCCTTCACTTTCCCCCGCTTTTCCAACTTAGATCCCCATCTTTAAGTCGCCTTATTTTTCCTTGCTTCTTCAACTTTTTTAACCTTATTTCTCCTTAATCCCCTTCACTATTTTCTCTTCTATTTCCTTTACTTCCCTTCCCCTCACTTTCTATTACTTCTCGCTACTCTTTTTTCCTAATTTTCACTAGTTTCTTCTAGAATTATTTCTGATTGTTTCTTATAGAATGTAATGACGTATTTTTCGTCATTTTCCTTCAGTTACCCTATACTTCTCTTCTTATATTTCTTCACTTACCCTTCTCTCCCTGATTGACCTTCCAGAATTTCTTCTCACCTTAATTACTTCCTTTGTTCTCATTTCCCCCAACTCTTCTACCTTTCCTCACTCTATATCCCCTTCCCCTCTATACCCAAACTTTCCACTTCTCATTTCCTCTACTTTCCCTTCCCTTATTTTACTTTAATTTTCCTACACCTTCTTTTATTTATCCTTATTTCCTATACTCCACCCTTCGATTACATCTCACCTTTTCTACTAGCCCTCCCCTAATTTTTTTCACTTTTCTTACTTTCTCTTTCCCATTTCCCTTTACTTTCCTACCTCAGATTATCCCTCCTCACATTTCCCTTTGCTGCCAAGCTACTTTTTCTCCCTTTTTTCCCCTCAGTTTTCCTAATTTTTCCAAATGTTTCACCCTCATTTTCACTTCGTTCTCTTCATTGTTTTTTTTTATAACTTTCTCTACTTCCGCCCTCATTTTTTTACACATTTACTTTTTCCTATTTCCTCATTTCCCTCACTCCCCTACTTTCCCAGCCCTAATTTTCCCTCACTTCTCCTACTTTCCCTTTCGGCATTTCACGTCCCCCTTCCCCGATTATTCTCAGAGGTGAATGTAGATCTATTATTTGAACTTACCATGAAGGTAAGTATAGAAGGAACATTTTTTTTTAACGCAACGTTAATTTTAAAATCCTAAATTTAAAATTATCTTTGATATTGAGCATTTTCACTTCTTCTCCAGCTAACTTTACTTCGTAGAATACAGAGGAGAAAAAACTAGCACCAAAAACAGTCTGTACAACGATATTTATTATACAGGGCCATAATAGACCAAATCATAAGCATTTGGACTACTACGAACGTACGACCACACGACCGCACGACCGCATGTATGTGTGTAGACCTTCTCTCTCTATTTATTTCTCCCTTTTGGAAAGCCATTCGCAATTGCTCTAAATACTTCTCTTTTATACCCCCACTACAGCCACGGAAAGCATGTATATGCTTTTTCTCTTCTCTCTCTCTCTCTTACTCTCTCTCTCTTACTCTCTCTTTGCACACTCTTACTATGCAATCTTCTCAAAATTCATGATTTCTTACAAGAAATTACACAGAAAATCCATCAGTGGATCACTTCTGCCGTGTGGCCCCATTGCTGCGCACTGTTTAGAGAGCGTCACGACATTTATTGCAAAAGGAAAAAATAAAGTAACTCTTGGTCCGCCTGGTCAGTCACCATTGAGGTGGTCAAAAATTTTTTTATTCTAATTTGTATGCATATCGCCCGGAAATTCGTTCGAATCTACATAAAAATATCTTTCTTGTTTTTGTTTAAAAAAAAAAAAAATATTCAGAGTGGCGCAAGCCCCATAAAGTTCAACACGTATTTCCTATAAGGAAAAAGACGTTTTTGTAAATTTTCTACGGAATCCTCATTGTTAGCTGAATCGAGTTAAAACTCAACATTTCTTTTCACAATAAGTCATAGAATACAAATAGAATATTACTTTTCAAATACCCTCCCCCCCTAAGTCTGTTTTATAGATTTCCAAAAAAACGCCATAAGTGAAAAGATGGGTGTCACCATCTTTTAGCGCTAATTATGCTTTTGTTCGCGTCTTTTCATACAAATTGTTTCTAAACCATTAAATTCATTCTTATACTAATTACTCAATATTCAAATGAATTGTTTAAACAATTTATTATTGTTTTTAGCAATTTCATTCTAGAATAGAGTTAGAAAATCGCGGTTTTTTCAAAAAAATTTCATTTTTTGTTCAATTTTAAATTGGAGCTAGGTAATACTTCATAATTGTTGATAAAAATAATTGTTCTAACAATTTATTGTCATTGTAAATAATATTCTTTTAGAATAATGCTAGAAAATTGCAGATTAAAAAAGATCTTCACACTTTTTTTAATTTTCAATTAGAGTCAAGTTAGTAGTAAACTAAAGTTAACAAAATCAATTTTTCTAACAATTTATAATGATTGTTAATAATATTCAAGTTCAATAATGCTAGAAAGTTGCGGTTTTTACTGAAATTTTTATCCATTTGTCTAGTTTTTACTTAGATTGAAGTAATAATTAATTTAAGTTAACAGCAATAATTGTTTAAACAATTAATTATTATAGTTAATATTATTTTCTTTGCTTTATAGGAGAAAAAAGCAAAGAATGAAATAATGAAAAGTAGGTAGGAGGGCTAGGTCTCCAAATTACTTGTCGAAGTTTTGTTTTGAATTACATCAAGAAATTTTTCGCAGAGCGTAAAAGAAAAATTTGGAACTGCAAATATTTCAATATCAGCCTTTTTTTTCTGTGAAGAACAATTATTTGTTTGAAAAATTATTTTTGCTAAATTCAATTAACTCCTAAGTCACTTCAAGTGAAAAATAGACAAATAGTTCAAAATTTCAGCTAAAACCGCAACTTTATATTATTAGGTAAGTATATTATTTAAAAAATACTAATAAATTGTTTTCATTATTATTTCTTTTATCTTGAATTAATTATTACTTTAGTCTTAGTAAAAACTAGACAAATAGTTAAACATTTCAGAACAAACCGCAACTTTTTAGCATTATTTTAATTAAATACTTTCAAAAATAATAATAAATTGTCTCAATAATAAATTTTGTTAAGATTAGTTAATTATTTACCTGGCTCTAATTAAAAACTTGACAGAAAGCAGAAACATTTTTTGAAAATCTGCAATTTTCTAGCATTATTCTAGGAAAATATTATTTAAAATTATAAAAAATTAATTGAACAAGCATTTTTTAATAATTATCAAGTATTACCTTGCTCTAATTGAAAATTGAACAAAAAGTACAATTTTACTTTAGAAACCCTGACTTTCTCACTCTATTCTGAGAAAAAATTGCTGGTTACAGTATCAAATTGTTTAAACAATTTATTTAACTATCCAATTATCAGTGTGAAGTTGTATTTAATGGATTAAAAACAATTCGCAATTAAGAAGCGCCAAAAAAACATAAATAGCGACAAAAAATGGCGACACCCACTTTTTCTCTTATGGGGTTTTTTTGGGATACTGAGTTTCAACTCAGTTCAGCTAATATTGAGGATTTTATATCAAATTTACAAAAACGCCTTTTTCCTTATGGAAAATACATGTTAAGCTTCATGGGGCTAACGCCACCTCTAAATATAATTTTTTTCAAACTGAAAAAATAGATTTATTTTTATGTAGATTCAAACAAATTTACGGGCGATATGGATAAAAATTTGAAAAAAAATTTTCTGATGCATTTTTGGACTACCCTAGTGACCACCCTTATGTTAAATGTGTTATATACTACCATATGAAATCGTAATTTTTTATAAATAGAATATTTATAAACAATATGTCATTGATGTATAAAAATCAGATCATGGCGCGCCATGCTCCCTGAATTTAAATTAGAGGCAGAAAGCCTATAACTTTTATAGCATGACCTCGCTTGATAAAACGATATTTGAATCCATTACAGTCGTAGTTTTGTTTTCGTTGCTGTTGATCTAATAAAAATCAAATTGTTGCTCGATATGACAAAATGTTTACAATTTTACATGAAAAGAATTTTACGACTCAATGAAAAGTTGCACAGATGAAAACAATTTCCGACAGGAAGATAAAGTTAATATTATCATCACGAATGAACGAGTTGGCGGATTATTATTTTATGGGACTGGTCATGATACAAAATTTTATTGAAATGAAAATAATACTTGAGGCTTCAAAATTTAGAGCTTTGAAATGTCAAGCTGTGCAATTAGAACGATTACAATTACAGTATTAAAAAAAATATACAATTTTAATTGAATGCCTCTTATTTTTTACTTAAACAAGTTTAAAGAAAAAATTATTTGCTTAAAAGCTATAAAAATTTTTCGTGCGAGCCTGTTTCAATTAAAAAATTGAAATACATAATTAATTGAAAATTTTTTTTATATTTGTAAAAGAAGCTCTATATAACTGAATTTAACTATTTTGTTGAAATTTAATATTTTTGGTTAAAAATTATTTCTTTTTTACAGAAAATTTAACTTCTTTATTGTTTGTTAAAAATGAATGTTTTTTTTTAATTATTCTTTTTGTTAAAAAATTAATCTTTTTTGTAAAAAGTTATATTTTTGGTTCAAAATTCATCTTTTTGCTTTAAAATTCAACAGTTTGTTGAAATTTTTCTTCTTTTTTTGTCTAAAAAATATTCCTCAGTTGAAAATTAAACTCTGGTTTAAAATTGATCTTTATTTAGTTAACTTCATCTGCTTTTGATTACAAATTAAATGTAACTTCTTGGGTGGAAAATAAACTCTTGAAGAAAATTAATTGTTTTGGTTGACGATCAATAATTTTTAATGAAAATTCATCTCTTTGGTTGGAAATTTAAATATTTGGACATAAATTCATTTTTTTCTTATAAAGACTAGTTTTTAACTTAAAGTTTAGCTATTCAATTTTAGGGTTGAAAATTCTTCTTTCTTAGAAAAAAATTCATGTGTTTTTGAAAAATTTTTGTTTTTTAGTCAAAAACTATTCTTGGTTAAAGGATAAACTCTATTAGAATTTTTGATATCGGAAATTCGACTGTTTTGTTAAAAAATTGTTTTTTTTCTAAGATTGTTTTTTAAATATGAAATTGAATGAATTGACTGAATATCTTATCATTTTCAATGAAAATTTATCTCTTTGACTGAAAATTAATTTTTGTTTTAAAATTGATCTTTCTTACTTAAAATTAGCGTATTTTATTGTAAAAGTCGTATTTTTATATCGGAAATTAACCTTCTTTTTTAAAATTACCCTGTTTGATTTAAAATTAATTTGTTTTAGCAAAAGATTTATAATTTTATTTTAAAATTCATACATTTGGTTGAAAATTTAATTGTTTTATAAAATCGTTTATCTTCGATTAAAAAATAAAAAATTCACTGAAAATGTAATGTTTTGATTTTTAAGTGAAAATGTAGTTTTATGGTAGAAAATTCACCATTTTCGTTAAAAATTCAAGAAATTTGTTAAAAATGCAACTATTTTGTTATAAATGCAATATTTTTATTTCAAATGTTAGAAATTTATAGTTTTTTATTTCAATTTTATAATATTCTCTTTGAATAATAGTTAAAAAGTTGCGGTTTTTTTTAACATTTTTAATTTTTGTCAACTTATTAGTTAAAGGGTCGTAATAGCTTAGTTACCAAATTATTGGTTTAAAAAATTCATTCTTGCCTAAAATTATCTTTTTTTCTATCAGTGCTTGATAGTTGCGGGTTTTTGCGAAATTTCTAACCTTTTCCTGGCTTTCCACTTAAAATGAGGTTATATCAATGTCAACAAAAATAAATGTTAAAACAATTTATTCTTGTTCATAACTATTTTCCCTTTGATTAATGCTAGAAAGCTCTTTGCTAGTCTGTTAGAGTTAGATAATTAATAATGCAAGTTAGTAAAGTATTCAAGTAAAAAATTATTGTTGATAATCATCTTTTCAGAGTAATGCTTGAAAATTTCAGTCACTTCTAAAATTTTCGACTTATCTTTGGCTTTTCGGTTATTACAAAATAATAGATATTCATCAAAGTGAATCATTTCGATAAAAAATCTCTTCCTTTTGCAAATATTTCTTTTTTTTAATAAAAACTAAGAAATTATGTATTTACCTTTTGTTTCACAATGTAATTATCAATGTAAAGTTATAGTTTATGTATGAAAAGCAATTTGTACAAAAACGCATAAGAGTAATGGTTGATGATAAAAACACGCAAACCCTAATTTTTTGCTTATAAGAGTTTTTTGGGTTCTCACCAAACAGACTCAGAAGTAGAAACCCTAAAAGTAATTTTTGGCTTGTATGCTATAGCTAATTATGCAAATAAATTTTTGAGACACACTTAATTCATCCTATAGTGACGATTCTGAGTAAAATTGACAAAAAATTTTTTTTTTCTTGCGGTAAATACTTGTTAAAATTCATAAGGCTTGGGGACATCCTAATATAATTTTTTTTTCAAAAAAGAAAATGAAATGCATTTATTTTTGAAGATTCTAATGAATTAAGGAAAGGAACATGTGCATGAAAATTAGACACCCTGAAGCCCATACCATAACCCATAACTTTTATGACGCACATATGTGCACTTTAAATAACTCCTATAAAACTTGATGTATTTTAATAAAACCTAATATCTACTTATTTCCTTGTCAATGACTAGGAATCTGAATTCGAAATAATTAAATTCATAATTGCGGATCCGATACGACAGATCAAAAATAAAAAATTCGCGTGATTCAAATGGAAATAAGGGTTTTTTTAGGTCACTAACGACGAATCCGTAGTCAACATTGAGAAATTTAGAATAGCGGGAGTAAAAGCAAGAAGTTATTCGATTTAGATGAAGCTCTATACTTTGTACTTTTCGAAATCGCCGATTACAAATCTAAATTTAAAATTGTGTAATTATAGATAGTACATGGAATATGGTATACAAAATGCTCGCACTGACAAAAAACAGAAAAATAAACCAAAAAACCCCTTATGAAATAAACTTTCATGATAAATATGGAATTATTTGCCTACGCCAATCTTAGCAAAGAACATTAATTTCTAGTCCATTAGTTAAGTAGTTGACATAATTTCAAAAAAGTACTGAATACTTCCAACTCAAAAATAGATAGCAGCATCCCTTGAAAAAATGCCTGATAATGTGATAATGGAGAAGCTAGGATATTTATTTTTTAAAATTTTTCATTAGTGTAATTTAAAGATAAAACGACGAATAGGCTTCATACTGAAACATTTCATTTATGCGTGTTACACGAGATGTGAAGAAAAGCATATCGCGGAATCACGGTGACGCGAGCT
>JAUELO010000355.1:309160-321692 GCA_032357855.1 Amphibolips quercusostensackenii
AAAGCTTTGGCTGACACACATCGAAGATTAAACCCGACGATGGATTAAAAGCCATATGTTTAGTATGTGGTAGACTACATAATATCTGGTAGATTGTTTACGGAAAGGGTTCGCAAGTTCGCCCAATAACTATGGATATACCACCACACATTAAACAAGTCAAAGCTGCTGACAATCAAGCAGCACACTGTTGACAAAAAACAAGTGTTATCTGACACAAGTTTTAGAATACAGAAGAGGGAGAGATGGATCTGGGAAAACCAACAGTTTCTTGCTAATCCAGCGCGCCTCTTTAGCGATTTCCTTGTTCTTGTCGAAACTCCACCCAAGTTCAACAAAGTAGAGACTCTTTAGAGAGAGGTAAATGAGATCCCAAAATTACTACAGTAGAAAGAAGGTACTAATATTATCATCCCCTTTAAAAACCAGATGGCATCGAGAACTTCTGGCAGAAGAAGTTCACTCCTGCACAATAACATCTGTCTCGCAAATTCACCTTATATTTAAAATCAAAAAAGCGCATTCCGCAAGGATATCCGCAAGGTCCCAGAATTTTGGCAGTCCTTGAAAAACATGTTCAGAGGTACATTTATCACCTCATATGTCTTTCTTCATCAAAGTCGTACCTTTTTTTTCATTTTTGCTAACGCCAAATAATTGATGTCCAATCTTACCAAAAAATACAAACAAGTCTTTTTTCGAACCACGCAAAGATATATGTATATACATGTATAAGTATATATAAGCTACTTAAAAGTTGAATTTACGGTATAAATATATATAAATAATATTATATAGAGTTAAGTGTCATTCTAAATTTAAAGTTTCATATTGATAATAGTAGGTTGTATGAGTCTTTTGAGTCCAATTTCGACGCGCGTTCAGTAAGGCACCTGTTCGATTCGAATCACTTTGCACAGTCCTAATGTAAATATACCCTGTATGCGTTATCTTATAGAATATATTCTCCTTCTAAGATATTTACATTTTATTAGCAAATCTTAATAAAAAATGTTATCAGAAAATTTTTTAAAGCTAATATCAACAATTATATATGTTGTAGTCGGAGATTATCTACAAGGTTGTCGCGTGCGGTACTGCAAGTCACTGATGACTTTATAAGACGACCACGCGGTCGGAAATAAAGCTACACATACATTTTATAAGTTGGTTTTGAAACTTATGAAATTTGAAGTTAATTGTCTCCTAGTAAAGATATTTTTGACATATCAAGAAAAATATATTACGCGAGATAAGAACTTTTCTAATTTTGTACCTGGACTTTAAATCGTGTCAGGATCTAGGAACGTTTAAGCAAAAATCATAAATTTACAGGACGCAATATTTTGAATTTATCTCTAATTTAAGCCAAGAAAACTTTTGATATTGGATACATTTTTGAAAATTTTTCTTTAAAACTTTGAGAAAAAGGTCCCATGTGTGTGAAATATCTTTTAGTTTAAGTGATTATTAAAAGTTTTAAACTGTTTATCAAGTAATATTTTCGTTATTAATTCGTATTTGTACTAGGGTTACCTTGATAATTCGCAGGTTCACTGCTTTTTCCAAAATTCGACAGAAAGTCCCTTTCTTTAGGCGGACTACCTGTAGATATCTCTGTAGAAAAACAAAAAAAATTAATGTTTTTCAAACGTTAAAAATATGTAGAAAGTAGTAAAATTGCAATACGATTATTTCATTTTATTTCGTATAAGTCGGATACAGCCTATCACTGATTCGCGGTAGCGAATCGTCGCTAAGTTTGAAAAATGCAAGTATCAATTTTGAATGTAAGTTATTCTTAAATATTATTATTAATTGTGAAATAAAAATTTGCCAAGGAATCCTGAGAGATACCTAAAATTTTTAAATTCCAATAACCTAGAAACCTGAAATTATAAAAAATTAAGTAAATGAACGTGGATTGTAACATCTTCAACTTTATTGACACAACGATAAAAGATAATTGTGAAACTTGTAAATGTTAAAAACATGTACACACCTAATCTATTTTACTTTACTTTAAAATCACAATTGAAATTAAAAATCGTTATTTTGGGAAAAAAATTTACCGCAAAATTTACAAGGTGTTCATAATAAAAATTGATTCAAGTACACTGAAAATCGCGAATTGTTTTGGTTTCTAACCTTGAAAGATATTTCTTCTTAAAAATGTAGGAATTTTCTTAAAATTCGAACTCTAAAGGGAAAGATCATAAGGCTTGCATAGTATTTAGAATTTATCACCGTATAATAGATCTTCCAAAACACTTACTATATTAAAATATGAAAAATAATATCAATTTGTTCTTTACATACCAACAGGATTAAGAATAACGTCCAGGGTTAAAACCAGAGTAAAATAAGTCTTCATTTTTTCAGAATGTAGGAAAAACTTTTTACCGCCGAATTTTTAGACTAGTGTAACTGATAAATTTACTTAAGTTTCATGAATATATACTTTTTTAAGATATTTGTCTTTTCCACTTCTTATTTTCAGGCTAATTTTTAGGCTTGGCGACCTAAAACACCTTAATTAGTGCTAGAGACTTTTATAATGTGCAAAAAGTAAATATAAAATCACTCTTTGTCTAATATTTTTCTGTAAATAATGTTATGTAATTAAGCATGGTATAATATGATAAGTTATCTGACAATGGATGTTTTTAAGTGTTTAATTCACGCATGTCATCCAAAAAAAATTTATGAGACGCGTTATGGTTAGACCAACGCAATATTAATTATTCATAAAATTGCCATTTATCTGCAGCAGTTTTGAATAGTTTTCTGTAGTCAGATACATTTTGGAAAAGATCAATACCGATAAATATTCTTTTACATACTCCCTTTCTATTTAAAACTTTTTAATATCCTTCTTTACAATTGTTACTGCTTGATACATATTATTCACTTATAGTATATCATTGCATATTGTTAGTCATATTTATTACAAAAATAGCACTTTACTTTTGGTGTTATATCACAGAATTCACACTTTATTTTCGTATCCTTTTGAAATGGGAAATATATGGAATGCTTAAAATCTCCTTATTTTGTATCTATGTAGCCGCTTTGGAACCGACTGTCCTGGAACACATTCTTATACTTTGAAAAGGACAGTTGGTTGTGACCAAGAAACTCCAATAACATAACATTATTCCGTAAATAATAATTAACGTCGCAATTGTGAAGCACTGTGCTATGTGAAAAATGCATAGCATAATGCTTTTATATCCTGAGTCCATACGCATCTAATACTTAAATTCTTCTAGTGATATATTCATATGGTTTTAAGTATGATATTTTCACCTACTGGCTTTGCACCCTGCACATCTTTTTTACAATATCCGCTCCACAAGTCTGATAAAAGCATACTTTCCTAATTGGTTTTAGAAAAAAGACCGCTTCTAATCGGGTTTTGAAGGAAGCTGCAATTTTAAAACACAATGATAATATGCATACCCAAGGATATCTCTTTCCTAAAAAAAAAAAATTATAAATTGAGACATATACAACACCAGATTTAAGTTTTCCAGATTTTGAAGCTGTTTCGTGTGAACTTATCGGCTAAATAATGCTGTTTTCAACGTTTAGTCCTAATTTTCCGTTTCTTTCTCATAACACTATAAAGCTGGACCAAAATAACTTTCCATCAGCAGTTATAGTGGGATGTCTTGTGTACCTATGTATGGTGGATGGTACTGACTGTACAGCACATTCTACTTTTTTGTTCCTTGGACTGCCATGGTTCGTCCAAAGTGAATTTTCAACTGAAATCCACTCTGATCAAAATTGTAGCAGTTTTCCGTCTCGCAACCACATGCAAAGAAGTAGCTTGGTTTTCCTAAATAATCTATGTTTGGTTGACACTATTTCGGTTGCTTGAAGCTGGCGATGATTTGTAGCAACAAAACTGGTATGGTTGTGACAACTTAACCTGTCGAGTTGCAAAATTTCAGTTACACGAACCTTACAGTACCGTTGCAGCTCACTGCGCTACACACCATTGAGATTTCAGTATCAGACAGTAATATACTTATTCAGGACCTCTCTTGGAGTCATCCCGCCTCTTAATTTAGGCCAAGCAAAATGAGTTGTACCAGATGATGCTGCGATATATGTGGCCCTTTGTAAAGAGCCCTTCGTGAGCCGCATTGAGCGATCTTTTAATTTCTGGGGACTGCTACAGTTTTTCCTCAATGGTTATAGTGATCTCCTTTGCTTCTGATAGAAAGGCTTCTGAGGAGCTGCCCACCTTAGGCGGTGCGTTAAATTAAGGCGCAGTGTCAGAGCACCCGTCATTTTTGGTTTTGCTTTTGTAGGACATATTGTTCCTACAAGTAGCTTTAAAAATAGAGAACAACCTCTGCAGAGCCTTGCTTGCAGAGAAGTTTTACATACTGAGGATTTCGATTGTATTTTCAAAAGTCTCTGTTAAGACACCCCCTTTGTGACCCTGCCGTGTCCATCTTAACTGAGGGGAAAACTTAGAGTTATTCGAGGATTTGGTAACCCTGGTGTTATTCAGCCCTTCACACAGCGATCACATTATGACTTGGGAGCATAAGAACTCGCGCCCTTGATGTTCCAGAAAGCTTTGCTGTTTTACCTTAAAAGGATCGCTCCGTAGTTTAAAATGGTTGAAAATTTAATTTTCACTGAATTTTGCGCAATTGTTTAATCACTTAACATTTCATGTTCATAAAGATGTTGATAAAAGTTAAAAACAATTTTGTAATGTTTGTATCTTTATAAAAAGAATAGGAAGGCCATATTTCGCAAATGGTAAATAGGCTACGTCACCTCGACCAATTGACGTTATATACACTTTACAAATCAAACCTTACTTTATTTACGCTTTATTGTAATGTTTTTTATTCAAAAATGTCCTTAGGTCTTCCTATGTGAAATATTTGACTACTCATACCGAATTTCGGGATGATGAGACACTTCACTTTTCATTACAAATAACACTAAGTCTTCCAGGTATAATAAGAGACGGCGAATCTTTCACATTAACTGAACAAAATTTGTTATTTAACAACAAATTATGAACTTTATTTTGCTTTACTTTGCAGTTATACTGTTTCTTTAAATATTCTTAAATCAATTGAAACAAGTCATAAATCAATGTAATTACTAACTAAAAATAGTGTCAAGTGAGTTAGAGTACGAAAAATTATTTATAATGTTATAAACAAACTATAATTAAATTTATTTTTTGTGATTTGCAACGATTAGCTATTTCAAATTTAATGATGTTGTTCACAAACTTGACCTTTCTTTTTCGACCCTAAAAATTATGTCAAAGCACAATTCCATCCCATAATTCTTTCAAAAGTTATTGTGTCTGCAGTCTACAGACAAGCTACAGACTAGAGACAGACTACATAATATAGACAGACTTGGAACCGACAAGAACATTTATAAAACCCCTTTTTCTCCCTCAAGAAGTCTCAAAACTTGAAGAATTTATGAAAACCAGCGATGTTAAATTGCATAAAACTAATATCTTCTCATTAGGGTGAGAATATATAAATACTGGCTAGGGCAGTGACAATAGATTAAAGCCTCGAGAATTATAACACAATTGATTTAAATTTTAATTATTAGTTACAAAGGACATTTTTATCATACTTTGGATCACATACATTACATTTCAGTCTTACCATTTTTTAAAAATAATTCTATTCAAGATTCTGGTTTACATAATAAACTGTAAAAAAAGCCTTTGATTAAGCAGTAGGGACCTACTAGACTATCAGTGACTTTTTCTTGGGTCGTTGCGGTATCCTTGCCCCTTGCCATGTCTATTTTTGACAGTCTTTTACTGCTACTTTCAATTATATAAATTCCAGAAAGAGTTTTTTGACTTTCCGATATTGCAAAGACCTCAGTATGAGATGTTGATAATACAATTTGTTTATGGGTTGGCATTCGTCCTTTTAACATTGCGAGTGGTTTGTTGTCATAAAACGTTATTTTCGATGTTCGAATCTTCGCTCCGTATACCTGGAGGAAGTGGGTCGAATAAATCTTAGTTGTTCAAGTCCGTATCCATTTCGATCTGCAGAAGGAAGCTTTATATGATGCAGACTCATAGGAAAAGTAATGGACCTGAAAGTAGGATCACTGCTTGTAAGAAAAGGGAATGCAGTTGGAGAAATGGACCTGACTTGAAGAGGCGGCTCAGCAAGAGGAGACCTGGTAGGAGGACACCTAGTCCTGGCATGAAGTGTAGACTCGGAAAGAGAAAGAGACCTCTTAGACGAATGATTTCTTTCAGATAAATAACCTGATAAAGAATAGGAAGGTATGCCACGAGAAACGCCAGAAATAGGGTCGCTATTCTATATGCATCCAAACTATGAACTTAACTCTGGAACATGAAAGAGGTATGCAGGTATTTCATGAAAACCTTGTGGCAATGTTGTCGGGCGAGCGCCTATAATATTAAAAAATACGGTTTTTCAGTTTTAACGATAGGACATTCTTTCAATTCAATATAAATTTGTGCGTTCTGCAGTACAATAACCATAACATAAAGTTAACATCTATTGCAGGTGGTTTATGAAACTAGAGCATAATATCGATTCCACGTTTGACAGTTGGTTTTAACGAGTTTGTGTGAGATAAGCTGAATTTCTTTCATATATATTAAGCTATTTTAGAGTAGATTTATATCCAAGAACAATGTGTTATCTATTTTTTGTCTTTAGCGATTCTATGTTCTACTTCAAATTGTTCACTATTGTTTCACTTTTCATAACTGACCATAACTGACAAGGAAAGGATAACAGTCAGTTAACGCAGTTGAAGGGTAGGTTGAGAAAACAGTATGCAACATTGGATTCGATGATGAGAGGATAGAACAAGTTGATCAGTACATGTGTCTTGGTAGTTCAATTAATACTAACAGAAATGTAAATGGAGTGATATTTAAGCGTATAAACGAGAGTGGGAAGGTTATCAGCAGTTTAAAAGCCATTATCAGAAGTAAAAATATACCAAATTAGGCTTATATTACAATATATAATTCTGTACTTGCATCAACTGTGCTTTATGTTACTGAGACTTAGACCTAATAAGAAAACGATAAAAGTGAAATATTTTTTGATCATTTTCATTTCTTGTACTTTTTTTAGAAAAGCATTTGAGCAAAGTAATAAGCGCTACGCACATCGTACAGAAATACAAAACAAATGTATGTGACCCGGCCAGCCCGGGGGATGGTGGTGGATAAATTTATACCGGATGCCAGCCACCTAATAACGTTATTGCGTTGTATAAACTATGGGCCCGCGAGCACAGTCGAGCACATTAAAACCGCCGTCATGAACCAAGTATAAATAATACCCGCGGTCATTTCCGATGCCGTATTTAGTTTATTAGCGGCGACCCGGGGATTTTTCGGCCGGCCAACACTACTACCCGCCGAATTACAGGATACAGTTTAGTGCGGATCGAGCGCCCACACCCGGAAACGAGTACTTTATGGTGGCGTCGAAAATCGCAGCGACCCTCTGTTAGTTATTCAACTGCAACTGAATCGACTCACTCTATTCAAATTCTTCTTCATCCATTATCCTCAAATATAGTCCGTCAAATATTTTTCTGAATTATTAAATTTTTGAGGAAAATTAATTTGTTAATATCCCGAGTAATAAAAAAGTGCCTTCGGGATGCCAGATAATATCGCAATAATGTACTGGACATGAGACAAGTCAGTGCTTTAGTACCAGCTCAAGTTCTGCAAAAAAGAAACACATTCCGTGACACTTTTCCGAAACTTTGGCTTCGAAATTTCCTAGTAGAATGAGACATACTTTTACAGTACCTTTGTCCTTAAAAAAATATTTACTTAAAAAAAAAGTAAGCGGGACTTTAACCTCGTTCTGAGAACGAAGACGTTTTGCTCTCTAACTATTGACACAAATTTCTTAGAATAAATGTGATCATATTGTTGAATTTGGAAGACCTCAAACATTTATATTATTGTGATTAAAGAATTCAGAGACTTTTTTTAGCGAGCTGCAATCTAAAGAAGCGAAGAACCCCGGCTTTTTACCCGTCTGTAATTATTTTACATAACTGATTGAAAGTATGACTTTAAGGGATACGTAAAGTGAGGGCAAAGTAGCGTTTTTCGCCTCAAAACTAGCAAAGTGTTCGGACAAAACTACTTTCCGCCCGCTTTCGCTCCCGCCGAAAAAATACCACTTTACGAACACTTAGCATGCAGCAAAGGACATACTTTCCGTGCAAATGATTAAAAAAAAACAATCTGTGAAAGAGAACTTTATAAAATCGATCTATCGTGGATAATGTGACGATTTGATGGAAATCGGCAGAGAGTAGACAATGTGCGGCCTTCCGCAATGAAATCGAAATCGATTCAGTGAGTATAGAATTGCGAATTGCGTCGCGGTGCATAGAGCCGCGGCGAGGCGTCAGGCGTGTGACGCGATCACACGGTGCGTGATGTGTGAAATGGAGCACAGTCCCTAGTAATTATATGTATCCTATCCCCTATCGCTATACATATCTCTGTACGACCGATGCAATACAACGTTCAACAGCGAACAGTGAAAAGCGAACCGATGCACCATATGGGTGAATATCGTCCAATCTATGCCTGCATCATTGTCGACCTCTGTATTCTCCATTCTACCCACTCGAGCAACATATCCGGAGTCATTTGCTATAGAAAATCATTATTAATTATGACAGACTTAATCCTTGTTTTTTTATACTTTTCCCCTTCTACGGGTTCAAGCGTCTTTGCAATACCATTGCATGTGCTCTTACAATGAAACCTCATATACTACCTTACCACCTGTTTGCTACACATCGTCTTAATTACACTATTCTTAATCCTTAATTCTTGCGATCCTACCCTGGGCTTTTTTTCCTTCTCACTACTACCAGTCTAAAAATTGTTACTATTCTGAACCACATTGTCCTTATGCTCCTTCTTCAGGAGTAATTTTCTGGCTATATCCTACCCTATACAACCAGTTCTATCTTTCTCTCACTCTTTCTCAGATTGTTTAACTTCTTTATTCATTCTTCCTCCTCACCAGTTCCATTCCAAATCCTCTGCAGTCTCTTTCTTATGCTTTCTTTTCTCCCTTCGTCACTTGTGCATCTCTCTAACCCATGGAGCCACGACTCTTGCTCATGCCTACAAACTCTACATAGGTTTTTTTTTTATTCATACAATACCTACATGCTTTTACACCCTTTTCTATTTCAAATTTCGTTTGCCTATTTCATTTTTTTTTTTGTTTCAATTTTTTCAGGTACTCTGATCCCCCTTCCTCTTAGGCATTCTATGCCAACCGCTGTATCGTGCATTCGCGATTTTTTTTCATCTTTGCTTTACTAACCTAGCCGCCGTCTCTTTATCTACTTTCTGCTCATCTCTGCCTATCTCTGCTCCTCACTTGCATACTACATTCATACCTTATTTCGTATTTCTCTTCCTCCTATTCGGAACATTCCGCGTTATTCCTCCTTACTTTATAAACCGGAAACAAGCTTGTGCAATTCTGCATCCCTTTCCCCTTGTAGTGTCTCTTTAAAATTTCAGGATCTTTTTATTTGCCTGAGCACCATTTTTTCTTGTCCTGTTTCTTTCCTTAACATATGACCTGAGCAGCTCCAAGTCATTTCTATGACTCATTTAGAAAATCTCTCATGCAGACCTACCACTCTCTTATAATCTCTATGACTCCATCAAAAATTTCTCATTCTTTATTAACCAGTTTTAGCCCATTTTTTTGAGTTGATCTATTTATATGCTTGAGTCAAAATTTAGCTTTTCCTGCATTATTCTTGACTCTCTATCCTTCCATTGTGCTCTTTACAAGAAGGGCAAGCGAAGTGAAGTGATAGGTGAGAATGCTTGAGAAGTGAAAGGAAGTTAGGGGAGTGGAAGTAAGGCAAGTGATGTAAAATTAGAGGTGAGACAGTAGGTAAATTAACGGCAAATGACGGGTAGGGTAGGAATGGAAGTGCAGAGAAAAAAGGCGGGGAATAGGTAAAATAAGTAAAATAAGAGAAGACAATGTACGTTAAGTCAGAAGAAGTTAAGAGAAGGGAAATAATGAAAGGGATAGTAAGAAAATGAGGAGAGGGAAAAAAAGGTGTAAGGGAATCTAGGGGAATTATAAATAAGGAAAAGCTAGAAAAAAGGAAGTAAGGAAGGGAATGCGAAATTAGGGGTGAGGAAGTAAAGGAATTAACAAAAAATGAGAGGCGGGGTAGCAGAGAAATTTAAGGGCATTGAGGAAGAAAAGTAGGAAAAATAGGTGAAATAAGGAAAGGGGAAATACGGAAAATAAGAAGTGGCGCGGTAGAGGTAGTTAAGTAAAATAAGGGTGGGGGAGTGAGGAAAAGAATTAAAATAAGGAAAGGGAAAGCACGGCAAGTAAAGGGAAGAAAGGAGAAAAGAAACAATAGGGGTAGTATTGGGGGAATGAGAAGAGGGAAAAGAGAGAAGTAAGGAAATCTAAGAGAAGTAGGGGTTAAAAGGGGGAAGTCGGGAAAAAGAAAGTAAGGCAAATAATAAAAAATAAAGTGTAAGTGACTATGGAAATTGACAAAAAATAAGGGGTATGGTAGTAGAAAAAATGTAGAAAAATAAGAAAGGGAAGTAGGGAAAATGAGTGAAATAAGAGAGGGGAGAGTAAGGTAAGCAAGGGGCAGTAAAGCAAAAAAAAACATAATTTAAGTGAAAGTAGAAAAATAATTAAAGGAAAAAAAATGATGATGCAAGGAAATCAAGGGAAAGTAGGAGTAATGAGAAAAAGTTTGGGGGAAAGAAGCACGGCAACTAATGCGAAATTAAGGCTGGGGAGAATAGAAATGGACGAAAAATAAGGGTGGCGTAGTAGAGTATGTGCAAGAAAATGAGGGGAAAAAGTAGGGAAAATAAGTGAAATAAGGTAAGACGAAGTACGTTGAGTGAGGGAAAGTAGGTGCAAGGTAAATAATGTGAGGAAAGGAGGGGAATAAAGAGAGGAGAAAAGGAGATGTGAGGAAATCTATGGAAATTAGGGGTAATAGGGGAGGGAAAAGAGGAGAAGTGAGAAAATTTAAGAAAAGTGGGTATAATAATGTAAGAAAAGTATAGAGAGTGAGGGAAAATATAGCAAGTGAGGTCAAAGAAAAGTGCAGTTGCGGAATAAGGAAAAGTGCTCAAATAATGAAAAATTTTCAATTTTCATGCAACCAAATCTTTTGATAATTTTCACGTTTTACATAAGTAAAACCATTACAAGGTGTACGAGTAATTTCTCATGAGTAATAATATTGAAAAAGTGTCTTATAATCAGTATTTTCACCACCACTTTGTTATTTTTTTTTCTTAAGAGCTTCAGATTAATGTCTCATGAGAACGCCATATGCTTTGATAATTTATCTGAGAGGCCTTAAATGTAAATATGGGCTGACTATATAGTTGTCAACTAGAAAAAAGGCGTGGCCAAATAGGTAAGAGGCGTGGGAAACTATAAAAGGGGCGTGGAAAATTGAAAATGGTCCTGAGAAAATATGAATGAGCGTAATAAAATAGAAAAGGTGTGTGGGAAAATAAGAATAACCATAAGAGCATATAAAAGGGGCATGGGAAATAGCAAATAGGCATGTTTAAATGGAAAATAAATGCGGTAAGACAGAAAAAGGGTGCGAAGAAATAGAAAAGAGGCGTGGGAAATAGAAAATAGGCATAGTTAAATGGAAAACAAAAGCGGTAAGACAGAAAAGGGTGCAGAAAAAGAGGAATGGGGCGTAGAAAATAGAAAATGGGCATGGTTAAATAAAAATTAATGTGGTGGAACAGAAAAAGTGTTTAAAGAAATAGGAAAAAGACGTGGAAAATAAAAAATACGTATGTTCAAATAAAAAATCGATGCGGTTTGAACAGTAAAAGGGTGTAGGCAAAGAGGAAAGGGCGTGGGAAATAGGAAATAGTTGTGGTTAAATGGAAAATGAACGTGGTAAGTCTTAAAAAGGGTGCGGGCAAACAGAAATGGGGCGTGGAGAAAACAGAAGAGAGCGTAGCAAAACAGGAAAAGGCCGCTAATATAATTTGTGTAATGGGATTGCTGTTTCTAAAATAAATTCTACAGCTTAAATTTGGTATGAAAGACTTTCCAACTTGTTCATCAGTTACCAATATCATGACTTCCAAAGTGCTTCTATCGACCTTGTACTTTACTCATACATTATTATTATCGACTTTAATTAATTAAATCGTGTCCTTTCCAACATGTAGGTCCCTTGGTACTGAACCCGTTTTGAAAACGAGAACGAGAGATAAGTAGGCAGTGACAAAATCATCCCCGGGGTCTCGTAATTCGATACCTAATTTATTGGAAGGAATAATTTCTGCGGCATGGTACACTTAAAACCCGTAACTACCCTTTGTCTTCGGCGTTCAGGAGTACAACCACAGGAATGAGTGGCCGTTTTAACCCCTTTTCCTCGGCCAACATAAATAATGATCGTCGCTAATTTGGCCTCCGAA
>JAUELO010000355.1:347621-367774 GCA_032357855.1 Amphibolips quercusostensackenii
CTAGGATTTTACTGAATTTCGACAGTTTATACTGGATTACTCTGATAAAACTGTATTATGCCTGATAACACTAAATCACGCCGTGTTACACTAGATTACGCCAAATAATACTAGATTACTGTTTTTTTACTGGATCATTCTAAATACACTAAATTACACCTGATCACGTTGGATTACCCAGGATCGCACTAGATTACTCTGGATTATACTAGATTTCACCAGATAATATTGTATTACTTTGATTACACTTGATTATTCTGATAACACTGGATTACTAGGATTTCACTGCATTATGCCAGAGTATACTGTATTACTCTGATTACACTAGATTACACAAGTTTATACTGCATTACTCTGATTACACTGAATTACGCCAGATTATTCTGGATTACGTTGCCAACAATGGATTACGTCTGATCACACTAGATTACTCCTTATTGCACTAGATTGCACTAGATAATACTGGATTACTCTAATTGCACTGGATCACTTTGATTACACTGTATTACGCCTGATTACACTGGATTATCAAGGATTACACTAAATTACTCTCAGTTATACTAGATTTTGCCAGATTATACTGAATTACGCCTGATTACACTGGATTACTTCAGTTACACTGTATTCCCGGTTCAGATAATTACGTTATCCAGCAGATTACCAGAGTTGTTTTTTCCTCTGGATTACCCCTTACTATAGTTACAGGAGACTCTCGCTTTGTAAACTAAATAATATTTTAATATTAGATGTTTACAAAAAGATTCCTTTTTTTTTGAAAAATGTGGTATGCGATGAATTTTGCGGTCCTTCACTGGAAGGACCTTAGAGTGTAATAAAGAGGGTGTGAAATGAAAGAAAAAAAATTCTTAAGAGAGGAATAGGATGGTAAAAGCAACCAAGATTCTGCCGCAGCGCGGTTTAATAATATAAACGTCGTAAAATAGGAACCAGGTGAATCATATAATTTGGAGGACTGACTTCAAAGTTATTTTCACCCTTATTTTCCCTCTTGCTCTTTCTCCTGTTTTACAATAACTATCCTTATTCTATAACGCCAAACAACTTGAGTGCACGTGCTGCTCATATCGCGTTTATAAAAAGCGAGAAAGATGGAAAAGAGCAGCCTCTGGATTATGTGAAGGAATTGTAAATCTGACTATTTTTCTCTATGGTTTTTAAAATGGTAATTAAAAGAATAGGCTTTCAAATATTAGGAAATTTTTTTTATATAAAATATTCCATTGTGCACTATCACATTTTCGAATACACACAAATGTTCCATCTTTATATTGTAAATAATTATTTTTTTGTTTAAAAAAAACTATTTTTTTCATTTAATAAATTTTTATCAAATTTAGTCTTTTTTGAAAGAAAATTAATCTTCTTGGTTGAAAATTCATTTCTTTTTGGCTGACAATTTAAGTACTTGGCTAAAAGTCACAGTACTGTTGTTGAAATTTTATTTTTTGGTTAAAGATGCATCATTTTATTTAAAAATTCATCTTTTTGGTAATAAATTTGATTATTTTGTTCAAAATTAGTTTTCTCATAGAAAAAACTTGATTCTTAGAATTAAACATGTAATTATTCCATTTTTGGTGAAGACTTTTAAAGCACCTTTTCGCGCAGTCTGATGAAATAAAAATACACGGTTCAAAATAACTTGCGGAAGGAAATTCTTAACTAATGAGACATTTTTTTTGAAGGTAAACACTTAGTTTTGAAGATATTTATGTGGCTTAATTTTTTTGGTCTAAACATTTATGTTGACGCAAATAGCGAAAAGATTCAATTTTTTTTTCTTTTCTTTATTGGTAAAAAAAATTTTCCTGTGTACAGCATCGCTGGACAAGATGCCCAGGGATGTTTGAAAGCGAAAAAAAATTATTATCTGGTAAATTAATTTGTAATGAATAAATTAAATCAACAAATAACCTTGACTATGGATTTGTCGTTTCCAAAGTACTTATTTGCATCTAAATTACTTTCCTTTATTAAAAAATTATACTAAAATATAAAAATTTGTCATGTAATATTATTATTTAATTTTATAAACAAATTTTGTAAACAGATGCCCATTATGGAAATTAAAAGGCAGAGAAATGTAGTATTTTTTTTTTTAATTAAAATTATGTCGTCAGTGAGTTTAGTGATGAAAAATTTGTTATTTAAAATTTTCAAATATTTTATAAACAAATTATATAAACAAGTACCTAGTGCAGATATTTAAAGGTAGAAAGAAATAGTCTTTCCTCTAAGTTTGCTTAAAATTATGTTGCCAGTGATGTTGAATGACAATTTTTAATTAAAAATTTTTTTAATAATTTTAAAAGCAAATTGTGTGAACAAATGCTCAGTGTGGAAATTTAAGAGCGAAGAGAAATAATGTTTTCTATTAATTGTGTTAAAATTATGTGGTTACTGATTCTTCTTTGACAAAAATTAATATTTTTTTATGAAACTCCATCCTTTTCGGTTACAAATTTAACTGTTTGGTTATGAATTATTATTTTTTGTTAAGAATTGAAATATTTTATTGAAATTTTTTCTTTTTATTGAATTAAATTTTTTTTTTTTTGAAACTTTAATCTTTTTTTGTTTAAATATTAACTACTGCATGTATTGTTAATAATTCATCTTTTTAGGTTGAAAATTCAACTGCTTTGTTGAAAGTTGAAATAATTAGTTTAAAAAATAGTTTTCTGATTGAAGATTCCTAATTTCAGTTCAAATAGTTTAATAGAAAAATTAACTCTTTTATTGAAATTTCAGGTTTTTTGTTAAAATTTAATTTTTTTTAACTAAAAATATTACTACTTCATGTGTAGTAAAAATTTGTTATCCTAACTCAAAGTTTTATGTATTTCGTTAAATTTATAATTTTTTGCATAAAATTAATCTTCTTGCTATAAAAATTATCTTTTTCGATAGAAATTCATGTATTTTGTTAATAATTTGCCTTCCTGGGTAGAAAATTATTTTTCTTACTTTAAAATTCAACTATTCTGTTGAAAATTTATGTATGTTTTTAAAAATTTGCGTTTTTTGTTGTAAATGTGTGTTTTTCAGTAGAAAATTATTCTAGCTGCTTGCGAATTCCAACATAAGGGTGAAAATTAATTTACTTAGTCGAAAATTAGAACATGATATTAAAAATTATTTTGAAATACCCAACTATTTATTCAAAATTCCTCGTTTTGTTTATTGATTTATCTTTTTTTTAAATTCGTTTTTTCTTTAGTTGAAAATTAATTTTCTTCAACTACAAATTTCAATATCATATTTTTGGATACAAATTCTTTTCTAATCAAAAATTATTCATATTGGTTAATGAATTTTAATTTTTTGAAATATTTCATTTTTATTATTATTTTAATTAATTTTAATTGAAAAATCAACTATTTGGTTAGAAAATTATGATTTTCACTGAAAATTTGTCTTTTGTTAGTAAAAAATTAATATTTTTTATTTAAAATTCAGCTTCTTGTCTAAAAATAAACTACGTTGTTAATTTTTTTTTAAATAAAAAATTTTAGTAAAAATTCGTCCTGTTCACAAAAAATTTTAATATTTTGTGCAGAATTAGTTATGTCTGATGAAAAACAATCTTTTAAATTAAAAATTTGGCTATTTAATTTCTGGTAAAAAACAAATCTTTTTTAATTGAAAATTTACCAAATTAGTTGAAAATCCGCATTTTTCGGTAAAAAATTAATCTTTTTGGGTAAACATTTATGTTTTGGTTTGAAAACTTTACCACTTGTTTAAAATTAAACGCTCTTTGTGAAAATTTAAACCAGTTTTTTTTTTAAAGTGTCCTTTTTGGCTGAAAAGTAAACTTGTTTGTGGAAAATTCGTCTTGTTTAAAAAGTCAACTGTTTCACTGAAAATTTATTTTTTTGTTTGGGTTTAGATTTAATTTTTCAACTGAAAATTTAGCTATTTCATTTTTAGTCGGCAATTGATTTTTTTTAGTTAAAAAGTTAATGGTATTTGGTTAAAAGTTTATGTTTTCAGTTAAAAATTGAACGACATCCTTGAAAATTGACGCATTTGATTGAAAATTCGTATTTTGCGGTAGAAAATTAATCTTCTTAATTAAAAATTTAAGTATTTGTTCATGAGTTCAACAATTTTGTTCGAAAGCAATGAAAACCTTACTTTTTTCAAGAAATAATCATATAATTAGGATTAGAAAGTCTTTTTTTTACTATTGTTTAAAAAATGCAATTCAATAATAAGGTCTTAAGCATTTCGGCATTTCAGAAAATATGCAATTGTAAGTTTCGCATATGTTTCACAAGGTTATTTCGTGTCTCGCGATGTTAAATATGCTTCTTAAATTATGTTTATCCAGACATTTATAAGGTCAATTAAGTTAATATTCGACAAATAGTCAGTGATGTACCAAATTTACAATTTGTATGAGTTTACAGTTTTTATCTTTTTTCTCCAGAAACGCAAGAGCTGCCTTAAATTCATAATAACAACATTAAACAAATGATAAATCATACGAGGTAG
The DNA here is from genome assembly GCA_032357855.1 of Amphibolips quercusostensackenii. NCBI lineage: Eukaryota > Metazoa > Arthropoda > Insecta > Hymenoptera > Cynipidae > Amphibolips > Amphibolips quercusostensackenii. The sequence continues at coordinate 352,143 of JAUELO010000355.1, forward strand.
TGGTAAAGCAATGAATCTGCAACAAGATACAGAAAAAAAGAATTGAAATTCAAAAAAAAACTAATAATTTTTATCAATAACATTATTTAAATTTAAAATTATGTTTTTAAAAAAAGATTAAGAGTGAAGAAAAAAGTTTTCTCTGCATGTTTTTACCTGGAAAAAGCATATGACAAGATGGATAGAAGTAAACTTTAGAATTCTGGCACAGTGAAGGTACGTGGGCTAGCGTTCGCAGATGAAAAAATCATAAGTAGCGTGTCTGCTCACCTGAAAAACATGGAATCGTCAACAAAGTTCTCATATACCTGTAAAAGACCGAAAATTTCTGAGAATTTTTTTGACAGCGTGCCTAAATTTGGTTAAAATTGTAATATTATATTAAGTTACAATATTTTTTATTTGTCACAGTAGCTTTATGTTTCTAAATTCAACTATTTAATAGAAACTTTGTTTTTGTTCTATTGTAAATTAATTTTCTTATCTTGAAATTTATCCTTATTAGTTAAAAATTCGAAATTTGTTGAAGAATTGTTTGTTTTGAGTTGAATACAACTGTTTTTTAATTGAAGTAATAATTTTATTAAGTATTTACTACTATATTTTTCATTTGGATTTTATATTTTTGCTTGAAAATTCTACTATTTGCTTGAAAGTTAAGTTCATTTGCTAAAAATAAATTACTTTTTTGAAAAAAGATTAATTATTTTGATTGAAAATCTATCTCTTTAATTAAATTTTTTTTTGAGAATCTTAACTTTACATTTAACTATTTCAGTTAAAAAAATTATTTAGTTAAAAATTTTTTTTTCTATTGGTTGAAGATAATTTTTTAAACTGAAAATTTAACTAATCTGGCTGAATAATCTATTATTTTGGTTGAAAAATAATTTTTTAACAGAAAATTTAATGATTAAGGTTTTTGTTGAAAATTTTTTTGTTTGTTTAATATAACTACTTAGTCGAATAGTCAACTTCTTACCTAAAAATCTTTTCTTTTTTTTTTGTTTAAGTTTCATGTCAGTTAGAAATTCATTTTTTTGGTTAAAAATTTAACGTTTTTTATGGCATTTTTTTGCTTGAAATTATTTTTTTTATCTAAAAATTTAACTTTTTAATTTCTAGTTAAAAATTTATTTTTTTGGATGAAAATTCATTTTTTTGGGTTAGTTCAATGGAATGTATACATTTTTAACTTAAAGAAAAGGAAATTTTAATAGAGTAGTTAAATTTTTAACCAAGCAAATAAATTTTTATGCAAGAAGATTCACTTTCAAGAAGACGAATTTTTAACAAAATAGTTTAACTTTTAACCAAACAGATGAATTTTCAGCCAAGAAGATTGAATTTCTTTAAAAAAAATGAATTTTTGACGAAAGGGAATAGTTTAATTATTAGTTAATTTAAATTTAATTTAAAATTAAAATTAAAATTAATTAAAAAATTAATTAAAATTAAAATTAAAATAATTTAAAAATTTAAATTTAAATTAATAGTTAAATTATGAAACAAAAATAAGAGACTTACACTGGCAGTTAAAAAAATAAATTTCCAATAAAGAAATGAATTTTTCACAAAATAGTTAATTTTTAATCAAGCAAATGAATTTCCAACTAAGCGGGTTAAATTTCTACCAAGAAAGATCAATTTTTAACAGAAAATTAAACAGTTAAATTTTAAATTTAAAAAAACTAATTTTCAATTTGAAAAAATAAATTTTAGTCAAAAAAATAAATTTCAAACAGAAAAGCTAAATTTTCAACCAAGAAGAGTAATTAACTACCAATAAATACTATTAATCCTGTAAGAAAAGATGTCTCCCAACACAGTGCAATTCCTATGAAAAATGTCATTAGGACTAATTGGAAAATTCATTAAAAAAAAAAATTAATTCAATAAGGTAGTTTAATTTTAAATCAAGAAGATTATTTTTTACAAAAAAACGAATTCAACAGAAAAGTCAATTTTCAACTAAATAGCTGAATTTGATACTGATAACGATTAATTTTCAACCAAATGTAAAATAGTTGAATTTCCAGTTATAAAAATTAATTTTTAACAAAAAGAAAACTAGTGTTTTGAAAAAAAGACGCAGATTCTTGTCTCTCATTTTGATTTAACCTTTTACTCATTTTTCAATGTGAACAATTAATTTTAAAAAAAAATGTCAAGAAGGTAGTTAAATTCTTAACCAATTTTTAGCAAACTAGTTTAATTTCTAACCGAGTAGTTAAATTTTTAATAAAAAAAAATCATTTTGTACCAAAAAAAAAAACAAATTTTTGAGAAAATAGTTAATTTTGAATGAAATAGTTAAATTCAAAACTAAAATCGATCAATTTTCAACCAAAAATTGAATATTAACATTTTTAGTTTTGAAAAAATTCATTTTTAACAACAAAAAGCTAGTCTCATGAAAAATCCGCAGATTCTTGGCTCTTATTTTAATTTGATCTTTTACGCATTACGCAATTCAAATTAATTTACCTCTTAAACAAGCAGTTCAAATTTTCAAGAAAGAAGATTAATTTTGTAACAAAAAAACGAATTTTTAACAAAAAAGTAAAGTTTTAATTGAATAGTTAAATTAAAAACTAGGAAAAAAAAACAATTTTCAACCCAAAATGAAATAGTAAGATTTTAAATTAAAAAAATTAATGGTTAAAGAAAAACAAATCTGATAAAAAAAGACGCAGATTCCTGTCTCATATTTCAATTCGACCTTTCACACATTTTGCAATTTAAAAAATCGATTTAAGGAAAATAAATGTAAACTAAGTAGTTTAATTTGTAAACATTTTTCAACAAGTAACTTTAACTTTTGACCAAACAGTTGAGTTTTCTTTTGAGAAGATTAATTTTTTAGCAAAAAAAACGAATTTAAAACAAAATTTAATTGTCAATTGAATAGTTAAATTCGAAACTAAAAACTATCAGTTTCTAACCAAAAATAAAATAGTTATATTTTCAGTTAAAAAAATTAATTTTTAAAAACAAAAAACTAATCTCGTAAAAAAGAATACGCATATTCTTGTGCCTTATTTTATTCGTCTCTTACACATTTTTCAATTGAAAAAATTAATAAGAAAATAAATGTCAATCAAGAAGTTAAATTATTAACCAAAGAGATAGATTTTATATAATAAAAGGAATTTTTTTTTGATTAGTTTAACTTTCAACCATGTAGTTAAATTTTCAATCAAGAAGATTAATTTGTTGCCCAAGACAAAATTTTGTTTAAAGTTAATTTTTAATTAAATAGATGGATTAGAAACTAAAAACGATTAATTTAACCAAAAATTAAATGGTTTAATTTTCAGTAAAAAAAAATTAATTTTTAGCAAAAAACGCGAATTTTCGTGTCTTACTTTGATTTGATCTTTTACACATATTGCAACTTAAAAAAAACTACTTTTCAGAAAATAAATGTCAACAAAGTAGTTAAATTTTCAAAGAAAGAGATGAATCTTATCTAATAAATGAAATTTTTAACAAATTATGTAGTTTTACACTTAACTAAGCAATTAAATTTTCAATCAAGAAAATTAATTTTGCATAAAAAAAAAGAATTTTAACAAAAAATGTAATTTTTAATTAAAAAATTGAAATTTAAACAAGATACGATCGATTTTTAACTAAAAATGAAATAGTTACATTTTCAGTTTGAAAAACGAATTCAAAAAAACTAATCCCATGAAAAAAAGCAGATTCTTGTCTCTTATTTTAATTCCGCCTTTTACACATTTTGCAATTTAAAAAATTGATTTAGAAAAATTAAATTTTAACAAAGTAGGTGAATTGAAAAAAAAAAGAGATAGATCTTAACTGATAAAAGAAATTTTTAAAAAATTAGTTTCTTTTCAACTAAGCAGTTAAATTTTCAATCAAGAAGATTAATTTTGTACCAAAAAAAAATGTTCAACAAAACAGTTAATTTTCAATTAAATAGTTGAATTTAAAACTAAAAACGATAAGTTTTAAGCCGAAAATGAAATAGTTACATTTTCAGGTTAAAAGTTAATTTTTAGCAAAAGAACTAATCTAATGAAAAGAAGGACGTTGATTCTTGTCTCTTATTTTAATTCGATCTGTTACAAATTTTGCAATGTAAATAATGGATTTTCAAAAAAAAAAATTTAACAAAGTAGTTAAATTTTCAACCAAGCTCACTTTCAGAAGATTAATTGTGTACAAAAGAAACGAATTTTTGAGAAAAAAGTTAATTTTCAGTTAAATAATTGAATTTTGGACTAAAAACAATCCATTTAAACTAAATATGAAATAGTTACATTTTTAGTTTAAAAGGCCAATTTTTAACAAAAAAAAAATAATCTCAGAAAAAAAGCTGATTCTTCATTCTTATTTTAATTCGATCTTTTACACACCTGTACATATTTTCATCGCAGCTCATCTACTGTTTTCCAGCCGGCAGAGATAAGGCGATAATAAAGCGTCGTGGAGGACGTGATAGCGCCCACTTACAGCGCCGTGAGGCAGGTATATGAAATACCCTTCGGTAAACAATGGAGCAGGTTGTACAGATTTCAGATTTTATTTGTCAAGTTTTCCCGGCTTATCGTTTCGTGCAGGGTGTCGCATCGAGTGGCCGGCACACGCTCGTCAGAAATCTGTAACCAGGCAAATATTATAGTTTCACCGCGATAACAGAACTGCGCTTTCGGTACATCAGATACCATCTTTCCCTCGCCTCTGCGAGGTTCCATAAAATTTTATAGTCCGTGGACGTTCGAATTTTACGATCGGAAGGACACATACCCCTTCTTCCTTCTTTTCTTTTGAAGCAAAACTTCTTTTCCCCTTTCCCTTGCCCCTTCCCCCTTCTATTCTACCTCTTCCCCTTCCTTCCTCGACGCTCTCTTCTGTTTCCCCTCTTCCCCTTTCTCAATCTACTCGAGTCTCCCTTTTGTGCGGCGATTCGCAATAGCTCTGAAGACTTCTCTTCGATATCCCCACTCTCACTCTGCACTCTCTTACTATGCGATCTTCTCAAAACTCATGATGATTTTTTTTTATCTTAAACCTAACAAGGGACCATCCATAAACTGCGTTACCAATAGGGTATCCCCTCCAATGGTATCACTCTTTGATAATCTTAGACCCCCCTCCCCGCTTTGATAAAAAAAAAATAACGAAGCCATTGGTTATTCACGGTTTTGACGTTTATTTTGCGTTTTCCGCGTTTTTAATAAGTTCAATAGTGAGTGGAATTGTTGAAAAAGTTTGAAAAGTTCGAAAGTGTAAAGTTTTAACATTTTCAACACTTCAAACAAAAGTTTAAACATAAAAATTTAATTTTATTGAATTTTTCAATCTGAAAAAAGCAAATCTTCAAATTTTTCCAAAGAAAAATATTTTTTTTTTCTAATTGACCAAAAAAAAAAATAGTAGTTCTTATTCAACGACATAAGACTATAAAAATACAAATTGAAGTTTTATTCATACTTCTACAAAAAAGATTAAAAAGAGGAAAATTTCCTTTTTTTGGTATAAAAAAAATAACGTTTCAACCAAAAATAGCATAATTACACTTTTAGTTTAAAAAATTAATTTTTTCACAAAAAGAAAACGATTTTCGACCATGTAAATTTAACCAAAAATACAGCCTAGAAGATTAATTTTGGAATAAGAAGAATTATTTTCTCCCAAAAAACACGATTTTGCAATAAAATACATGAATTTTCGACAACAAAAAAATGAATTTTCAACAAGAAACTATGAGTTGCCAACAAGAAAATTAATTTTATACAAAAAAGTTAATTTTTCAAATAAATAGTTCAATTTTCAATAAAAATGTTAAAATTTTCAAAAAAAATAGTTCAACTTTTATCTCAAAAAAGTTAGTTTTCAACTTAAAAAGTTAATAACGTTTTAACCAAATGTAAAATAGTTGAATTTCCAGTTATAAAAATTAATTTTTAACAAAAACAGTTGAGCTTTTAAATAAATAGTATATGTAAGTTTTCCACATAAAAAGATACTGAGGTTTCAACCAAAAAAAAATTAATTTTCAACAAAAAAAAAAAGATTTTTAACCAGTTAAATAAAACAAAAAAAAGCCTAAGAGATTAATTTAAAAAAATTTAATTAATTTTTTACCGAAAAAGCCTATTCTGCAAAAAAATACATGAATTTTCTACAAAATAGTTCAATTATCAACCCAAAACTATAAATTTACAACAAAAACGTTAATTTTATATCCAGTAGTTAATTTTTCGAATAAATATTTTAATTTTTGACCAAAATGTTGAATTTTCTATTTAAATAGTTAAGCTCTCAACTAAAAAAGATGAGTTTTTAACCTAAAACGGTAATAAGGTTTCTACCAAAAATGAAATAGTTACATTTTCAGTGAAAAAATAATTTTCAACAAACAAACAAAACCTCGATTTTTCACCAGTTAAGAATTTAATTTTCAATAAAACAAAAAACGATTTTCTACCAGTAGAATTAAATCAAAAATGCAGCCTGAAAGATGAATTAAAAAAAAATAAAATAAATTTTCTACCGAAAAAGACTAATTTGCACAAAAATAAATTAATTTGCCACAAAACAGTTATATTTTTAACCCGAAGCTATGAATGTTCAACAAAAAATTTAATTTAATATGAAGTGGATACTTTTCCAAATAAATAGTTTAATTTTTAAATAAGTAGTTTAATTTTCTACTAAAATATTTGAGCTTTTGAATAAAAAAGATAAGTTTTCAAGTTAAATAATATTTAAGTTTAAATCTTATTTTGAAAAATCAATTGTTTACCAGTTGAAATCTTGATTTTTATTTAAAAAAACAAACCATATTCTACCAGTTAAATTACATTTAAAAAAACAGCGTAAAAGATCAATTTTTTAAAAGAGAAAAATTATTTTATACACGGAAAGACGTTGGATTTCCAAAAACCAATAAAGTTCCCTACAAAAAATGGAATAGTGAAATTCATTGTTTAAAAATTAATTTTCAACAAAAAGAAACAAAATTTTTACTAGTTAAATTAAAACAAAATAGACGAATTCTAACCAAATAGTTTAATCCACAGCTGATAAGATGGTTTTCCAAATCAGAAAATTAATTTTCTACCCAAAAAACGAATTTTTATGAAAATACATTGATTTTCCATAAAGCGGTTAAATTTTCCACCCAAAAGCAAACAACCTTATTTTCTACTAAAATAGTTGAATTTACAACTTGAAAAGTTAAGTTTTCAAATAAAAAACATAAGGTGTTGACCAAAAATTCAAGAGTCACAATTTCAGTTTTATACTTAATTTATGCCAGAAGAGGAATTTTCCACAAATTAAAGTAAAACAAAAAAGAAGAATTTTGTACAAAATATTTGATTTTACAGCCTAAAAAATTTATTTATAACAACAAAAATGAATTGTTTACATAAAAAGACGAATTTGAACAAAACAGGTTATTTTCTATCAAGAAATTAATTATTTTATCAAATAGGTTTATTTTCAATCATGTAGTTGAATTTTATGTAAGAAAAGTCGAATTTTCGACTACAAAGGAGGTTTTAAAAAATAATCAAATTTTCATAAATATAATTAATTTTGTAACAAAAACATATTTAAGTTTCGAACCAATTATAGTTTAGTTCTTGAACAAAAAAAAATGAATTTTTAACAAAATATTTGAAATTCTATATTTTAAAAGTACAAGATTGAACTTTTATTAAAAAAAGAAAAAAAGATGGATTTTTAATCCAAGAGGACGAATTTTCAAATACACAGTTAAATTTTTTTCCAAAAAAAAGTAACTGAACAAAATAGTTGAATTTTAAACCAAAAAATATTAATTTTCAACAAGAATGTAAATTTTAATATTAAAAGATGAATTTTCAACCAAACTGTTGAATTTTTAACTAAAAAATATAAAATTTTCTCCATAAAAATATAACAAACAAATTTTCACTTTAAAAACTTAATGTCCAAAAAAAATGTTAACCGGTTAAATTCAACAAAAAACAACGAATTTATAACAAAATAGTAAAAGCCAAATAATGAAAACTAAAACGATGATTTTTCAATAAGAAAGAATAATTTTCTACTCAAAAAAGCGGTAAGATTTTTCAGTAAAAAGAGAAAAGTTCAACCAAATTGTTAAAAGTTTGAGCCAAAAAGTTATTTAAATTTAATTTAATAGTTCAATTTTTTATAAAAATAATCTTTTACCCCAAAACACAAATTTTCAACAACCAAATTTAAATTTTTAACCGAAAATGAGGATTTTTCTATAAAACACATGAATTTACAACGTTAAGTAATATATTTTCAAACAAGTACTCAAATTTATTTTATATTAATTTCCTAACAATAAAGACGTATTTCCTATAAAAAATTTAATTTTTAACCCTAAAATAAACATTTTTATCAGAAGAGTTAATTTCTAACTATATTTTTTTCGTATACTTTTCAAGCAAAAAGAACGAATTTTCTAAAATGCAGTTGTATTTCCAAACCGACAAAATACATTAGCAAGGAAACCTGTGATTCTTGATGTTTTAACTAAAATATATTTTAATTAAAAATTAAAAAAAAATCAATTTAACCAAAGAAGACGATTTTCCAGCAGCAAAACAAACTGATAAAATTGTCCACTCTAAAGTTTAATTTTTAAATGAAAGAATAAATCTTTACCAAACAATTAATTTTCTGCAAAGTAGTTAAATTTTTAATTAAAAAAAAGGAATTCTTAATAAAAAATTAATTAATGACATTTTAACTAAAAAAAAAATACGAATTTTCAACAAAATAGTCAAATCTTAAACCAAAGATGTTAATTTTCATCGAAAAAAATCAATTCTTAAATAAGAAGGTTAACTTTATTTCAAGAAACATGAATTTTTCAACAAAATAAATAAATTTTTTACTAATAAATGTAAATTTTTCAGTGAATAGTTGAAATTTTAACTTAATAGATAAATGTTGAACTTTAAATGTAATAGTTAAATTTTTCATTTAAAACAAGTTAATTTTTCACCAAAAAGATAAATTAAAAAAAAGTCACTAATGAACCTGGCATTTAAAGTGACTGTAAATATTCAATTATTTTAAAAAATTTAAACAGGAAATCGAGAAGAATTCTTGAACATAAAATAAAAATTAGACTTTCAATTTTCAAATCTACAATCTAGTCTTAATATTCTTACTTTCCTCGTGCATTGACTTAAGAGAAAAAGAGACAATCTAGAATAAACGTTACTGTCTTTTGTCCCTTATCTAGCCGAAATTTTATTTTATCATTTTTTCTAGAAACGTGTTTTAAAATATTTTGGATAATTTTGTTTGTTCCTTTTCAATCCAGAAGAATTTATAAATTTTATTATTCCAATTTTTTTCTCAAATTTTAAACCATGTGCATTGACTTTTATCTGAAATTGTAATGGTTAAATTTTCATGTAAAAAATTAATTTTAAATAAAAAAAGCAAATTCTATACAAAACAGTTTTTTTATATCATATTTTAATTTTTAAACCATAAAAAATATTTTCTACAAAACAGTTTAGTTTTGAAATAAATAGCTCGAATTTCATTTTTTAAAAATTAATTTTCTACCAAGAAAAATGAAATTGCAGAAAAGTAGTTCAATTTTCAACCAAATAGATGAATTTACAAAAAAAATTATAAATGTTAAGCTTAAAGAAATAAAATTTCAGGAAAGCAGTTCAACTTGCAACTAAGGAGTTTAATTTTTACATAAAAAGTTACATTTTCACCAAAAAATGCAGTAGTTGATATTTCAACAAAAAAATATTTTTAACTCAAATTGAAAGCTATTGAATTTTAGCTAGAAAGACAAATTTTCAACAAAAACATTTCAATTAGAGTGATTAAATTTTGAAACAAAAAAATTAATTTCAATTCCAAAAACGAATAAGTTACAGAAAAATACCCTAATTTTTAACAACTTAATTGCATTTTCAACCAAGAAGATTAATTTTTCACTAATAAAGACGACTGTTTAAAAAAATTACATAAATGTTCAAAGAGTTGAATTATCAGACAAAAATACCAACTTTTAATCTAAAAAGAAATACTAAGATTTTTATTTCAAGTAAAATTTTAAAACAAATTACTTTTCTACAAATTAGTTAAATTTTTAAATAAATTTTTGAAATTTCACACGAAAAAATTAATTTTCTGTAAAATATTTGCATTTTGAACGAAATAAATAAATTTTTATTCCTAATAATTAACTTTGAACTAACAAGATAAATTTTTAACCAACAAGATGATTTTTTACTAAAAACGGCTAATTTTCTACAAAATACGTAAGTTCTCAACCAAATCATTTGATTTTTAACACAAAATTTATTTAATACCTATAAGGAAAATTTTTTTAACAAATTACATACGTTTTCAACTAATAGTTGAATTTTGAAACAAAATAGATAGGTTTTTAACTAAAAAAGGAATAGTTACATTTTTATTTGAAATAAATAATTGAAAAAAGGGAATTTTTAAAAAAGCAGTTAAATTTTCCGCCAAATCATTGAATTCTTAAGACGAGAAAAAAATCTTCTACAAAATGATTGAATTTTTAACTAAATATTTAAATTTTTATTGAAAAAATTAACTTTAAACCAAAAAAAAATCGAAATTTAAAAATTGCATAAATGCTTAAGCAGTTGAATTTAAAAAACACACACATTTTCAACTACAAAAGAAACAGTGACATTTTTATCTAAAAAAAAAAAATAAAATAATTTTCTACAAAACAGTTAAAGTTTTTACGAAATTGTTGAATTTTTAACCCCAAAAAAATTAATTTTCTGCAAAATATAAAATTTTGAACTAAGTAGGTTAATTTTAATTTAGAAAAATTAATTTTCAACCAAAAAGATGAATTTTCAACCCACAATATGATTTTTTACTAAAAATGACAAATTTTCAACAAAATATATGAATTTTTGACCAAATCGTTTGATTTTTACCAAAGAAAATTTTTTTCTATTTATATACGAATTTTTGAATAAATTGCATAAATTTCAAACCAAATCGTTGTTTTTTGAAACAAATTGTTAAATTTTGAAACAAAACATATATATTTTCAACTAAAAAAGCAAGTGTGACATTTTTGTTTCAAATAATTTATTTTAAAAAAATTAGCAAAGCATCTGAATTTTCCGCCAAATTGTTTAATTCTGAACACAAAAATTAGATTTTCTATAAGAATAATTGAATTTTTGACCTAACACTTACATTTTCATTGAAAAAAATGCCTTTTAGCCAACAAAATAAATTCTTAGTTATTAAGATAATTTTTTACTGAAAACAACAAACCTTCAAGGAAATACATAAATTTTTAACCAATTCGTTTGATTTTTGGTAAAGAAAATTTATTATTTTGTTCAAATAAGACAAATTTTCAACCAAATAGATGAGACTTCAAATCACAAACTATTAATTTTCAACGAAAAAAAGAATAGTTAAATTTTCATTTAAAGCACTTATTTTTGAATCGGGGAAATGAATTAAAGAAAAAATTCAACCTGGGACCAAGAATTTTGATTTTTAGCCTGAAAATATGAATTTTCAATGAAAAATATAATAGTTAATATTTAAGCCGAAAAATATTTTAGCCCTAATTTAAAAACGGGTGAATTTTATCCAAAAAGACAAATTCTTAGCAAAATACATACATTTTTAAACAAAGAGTTAAATTTTTCAACAAGAACTTTATTTTTATAGCAAAATAGACAAATTTTTGAAATAATACATTATATTTAACAAATGCGTTGCATTTTTTACTATTAATATTAATTCTTTTTCTCAATGGACGAATTTTAAATCATATCACATAATTTTTTAACCAAACAATCGAATTTTAAAACGAAAAAGATTAACTTTAACTGAAAAAGAAGGAGTGTTACATTTACATTTAAAAAAAATCAATAAGAAAATAAAATTTTCAACAAAACAGTTAAATTTTGAACAACAAAAAGATTAATTTTTTGCTAAACAATTGAATTTTCAACCAAATAGTTAAATTATTATTTTCACAATTTAGCTTTAAACCAAAAAGATAAATTTTTAACAAAGAAGACAATTTTCTACTGAAAAGGATGATTTTCGGACAAAATAGTTAAATTTTTAAACTAAAAAGAACCAAATTTTAACTAAAAATTACAAATTTAACTTCCCATTTTAAAATAATAATTTTCGATTGTTAAAGTTAATTTTTTGGAAAAAAATTAAGTTTTTTACCAAATGGGTACATTTTTATTGAAAAAAATAATTAAAAAAAACGAATTTTCTGCAAAAAAGGTAAAATTCCTGTCAAAGTAGTTGAATTTTCAAAGGAAGATAATGAATTTTTTTAAAACTATTGAATTTTCAACTAAATGGTCGAATTATAATTTTCAAAATTAAGCCTTACGTGGAAAGCTGAATTTTTAACCAAGAAAATCAATTTTCTACTAAAAATAACGAGTTTATAAAAATATAGTTTTCTACAAAACAGTTACATTTTCTACTAAATAGTTAAATTTTCATTTTTAAAAACTAATTTTCAGAAAAGGAACTCTCTACAAAACAGTTAAATTTTTTAAAAAGTAGTGAAATTTTCAATCAATTAAAATAAATTTTTTCCAAAATAATTGCATTTTCTACTGAATGGTTAAATTAATATTTGCAAAAAGATAGATTTTTAACCAAGAAAATTAATTTTCTACTGAAAATGACAAATTTCTAACCTGAAAGTTAAATTTTCAAAGTGGAAAGAATCATTTTTCAACTAGAAATAGAACAGTTAAATTTCCATTTTAAAATATTAATTTTTTAATGAAGAAGCAAACTTTCTACAAAACAGCTCAATTTGTTCACCATATAGTTAAATTTTAATTCATGAAAATTATTTTTAGCAAAACATAAACAAATTTTCAGCATAGTAGTTCAATTTTTAACCAAAAAAATAACTTTTCAAATCAAATGGTGGATCTTTCACAAAAAAAAAAATCAATTTTTAAGAAAATAGATGAAGATTTGACCATAAAGTTAAATGTTTAACCTAAAAAAACGAATTTCAAACAAAGAATATAGAAGTTGATATTTTAATCAATTTTTTTTTTAATCAAAAGCAATTAAAATTAACCAAAAAGACGAATTTTAAACAAAATACTTAAGTTCTAAACTAAAACAAAATTATTTTCATCTAAGCAGTAGCATTTTCAAAGAAAAAAATTTGCTTTTAACGAATTGTGAAATAAATACACATATTTTTAAAAAATACAAAGAAGATCCATTTTCTATACAAAAAAGACCAATTTTCTAACAAAAAGCATGAATTTTCATTAAAATTTTGAACTTTTAGCTGTAAAAGATGAATTTTTAACTAAAAATAAAAAAACAGTTAAATTTTAACTTAAAAATATCAATTTCCGATTAAAAAATACAAATTGTCAATAAAACATTAACATTTTTGTAGCTAATAATTTAAGTTCCATATAAAAAATGTATTTCCAGCTAAGTAAAATAATTTTCAAGATAGTAGATCAATTCTTGTTCCTTAGCCAGAAATATTCATTTTGAAGGAAATAGTTCAACTATAAACTAGGGAGTTGAATTTTCAATCTGGAAAATGAATTTCTAACAAAAAATAGTTGATATTTCTAGGACAAATTTTTTTTCATAAACAAAAAACAATTGAAATTATAAAAAAATACGAGCTTTCCAACAATCTACACAAATGCTTAAAAACAATTAATTTTAAGCCAAGCAGTTGCATTTTTAAACAAAAATATTTATTTTCGACAAAAAGACAAATTTTTAACTAAATACATAAATTTTCAATAAAATATCTAAATTTTTAACTATGAAAGATAAACTTATAACCAGAAATGAATTAGTTGAATTTTAGTTAAAAAATATTAGTTATTATTGAAACAAAGTGTTTCACGAAACATTTAAATTTTATACCAAACAGTTAAATCTTCATATAAAAAATGTATTTGCAACAAAAAAAAATAATTTTTAACAAAGTAGTTTATTTTTTTTCTTTAGACAAAAAAATAAGTTTTCAAGGAAAATAGTTAAATTTTTTAACCAAAAAGTTGAATTTTCAACCAAAAAAATAAATTTTTAACAAAAAATATATAAGTTGATCTTCCAACGAACATTCTTTTTCTCAAGTCAAAAACAGTTAAAATTAATAAAAAAAGACGAATTTCAAACAAAATATTTTAATCCTTAAAGAACATGAATTTTCAGTCAAGCAGCTGCATTTAAAAAGAAAAATTTATTTTTGACAAAAAGACGATTTATTAAAAAAATACATAAATTTTCAAAAAAATATTTCAATTCGCAACTATCAAAAGTAAATTTTTAATCAAAAATGAAATAATTGAATTTTAGTTAAAAAATATTCATTTTCAATTTGAGAAACAAACTTTCTACAAAACATTTAAATTTTATACCAAATATTAAAATGTTAATAAAAAATGTATTTTTAGCAAAAAAAACGAATTTACAACATAGTGGTTTAATTTTTTTTTTCCTTATCAAAAAATGAATTTTTAGGAATGTATTTACTCTTTCAGCCTAACAGTTTCATCTATAACCAAAAAAAATAATTCACGAGAAAAAAGAAGAATTTTCAGCAAAACAAATAAATTTTTGACTAATATTACTTGTTCACCAAAAATAAGATAATTATATTTTGGGGTTAAATAAGGAAGTTAAAAAAAAATTATTATAAAACGCTGCTTAGAGTGTAACCTATTTAACTTTTGTTTTTAGTGATTCTCTGACTTAAAAATATCTTAAGTAAGAAAAGAAGACCACGTTATTTATGCACGACCCCTAAAAGCTTTTGAAATCAAATAATTTATAATTCCAAGCATATTATATCAACAGATGAAATCTTAAATGTACAAGAGAATCATTTACTAAATCAATTAATATTTTTTTTACTTTATGGAAAACAATTTTTACGATTTATGTTTCCGACGACCATGTGCTTCCATTTTTATACTTTTCTTAGACTTTGGGATGCTCTATGTCTTATCTAGAGTAAATATTTAAAGAGATACAATCTTGTACTCCTTGTGATATTATCCATATGTTGCACATGTTTTACCAAATTTCCATTATTTTCATTTTTGAAATACTAGAATCAATAAGCAAATGCAAAATATAATAGGAATTTTTATTTGCACTTTAAAATGCTTCGCAAATACAACA
The DNA here is from genome assembly GCA_032357855.1 of Amphibolips quercusostensackenii. NCBI lineage: Eukaryota > Metazoa > Arthropoda > Insecta > Hymenoptera > Cynipidae > Amphibolips > Amphibolips quercusostensackenii. The sequence continues at coordinate 367,347 of JAUELO010000355.1, forward strand.
AATATAAAGAATCGATTCTTGGTAAATTTTTATTTTACTTTGCAGTTAACAAGTTTTTGAAAAATACACAAATTAAAAAAAAATGATCTGAGATTTTTTTTTCAGTTCTTAAAAAAGCCCTCATCGAACCTTCAACAACAAAATGTTAAGAAAATATTCATTTGTTAACGTGAATTCTTGACATGATACAAAATTTTTTTAACAAAACTGTTGAATTTTTAACAAAGAAAAACGATTTTCTACCCAAAAAGACGAATTTTCTAAAAAAAGTTTAATTTGTTATTTAAAATTATTAACACTAAGGAAAAAAGGTAATTTTCCACAATGCACCTAATTTTTTACATAAATGGATCAACAAACCATTTAACTTTTAATTTTTCAAAATTCATTTTCAACCAAAAAGAATAATTTTTCAACTAAGATGATTT
>JAUELO010000355.1:367874-378940 GCA_032357855.1 Amphibolips quercusostensackenii
AAAAAGAATAATTTTTCAACTAAGATGATTTATTTCATAACAAAAAGACAAATTTTTAACAAAATAAATAAATTTCTAGCTAAATCGTTAAAAATTTAACTATAGAGAATAATTTTTTGGAAAAAACTGCAGTTTTCGACCAATAACAGAAATTTTCATTCAAACAGTTACACTTTCAACTAAAAAAGATAAGCTTTTAACTGAAAAAGATGAAGTTTAAACCAAAAATGTAATAGTAACATTTTCAGGTGAAACAAATTAAGTTTCTAACAAAAAGGACGAATTTTTTACAAAAGAATTGAATTTTCTACAAAATAGTCATATCTTCAACAAACCAGTTAAATTTTTAAGAATTAATTTTTGACCTAAACGATAAATTTTTGATCGAAAACATTAATTTTTTATCAAGTAGGACTTATTTTTAACAAAATACATACTTTTTCATACAAATCGTCAAATTTTTAACTGAGAAGATTCATTAAATACCAAAAGCACGAATTTTCTACAAAATACAGAAATTTTCAGCTAAATCGTTCAAGATCAACCTGACAAAAATTATTTTTTCGCAAAAACAGGAATTTTCCACTAATTACAGAAATTTGAAATCAAGCGGTAAATAAAGTGAATAGGTTTTTAACTAAAAATGGAATTGTTATATTTTCGGTTGAAGACCTAATTTTTGAACAAAAAAAGACGAATTTTTCAAAAAAAAGTTGAATTTTCTACATAATAGTTAAATTGTTAACAAACCACTTAAATTTTAATTTTTATAAATTAATTTCTGATCAAAAAGATAAATTTTTTACTTAGAAGATTAATTTTTTACCAAGGAGGACTAATTTTTTTACTACAAAATTCTTGAGCTAAAAAGATCAGTTTTTAACTAAGAATGCATTAGTTACATTTTCCTTCGAAAAAATTAATTTTTATAAGACAAACAAAAACAAACATTTAAAAAATTAATTTTAACCAAAAAAGCGAATTTTCAACAATGTTATTTAACTTTTTACATACTACTTGAGTCCTAAAGTAAGACAGGTTAATTTTTAACCAAGCAGTTGCATTTTTAAATAAAAAATTGATTTTTGACTAAAAAAGACGAGTTTTTAAGAAAATACATAGATTATCTACCACGTAATTAAATTTTAACCAAGCGAAATTATTTTCTACTAAAAAAGGCAAATAAAAAAACATGCATTTTGAATAATTAATTCAATTTTTAATTGAGGAATTAAATTTTTAAATTGAAAAGATTAATTTTCACAAAAAATGTATTAGTTGATATTTTAAACAAAAAATATTTTATCCTTAAACCAAAAAATTTGAATTTAATCGAAAAATACGATTTTTCCATAAAATATTAAAATCCTGATCTGAAACACACTCTCTTTCAACCAAATAGTTGCATTTTTAATTAAAGAAGTTAATGTTTTACCAAGAAAAACGAATTTTCCACAGAATAAATAATTTTTCAACTAAGTAATTACAGTTTAGCAAAAAAAATAATTTTACAGAAAAAAAAGTATTTTTAACAGAATACATTAGTTCTAAAAAAAGGACTTAAATTTTCAACTAAGGAGTTGATTTTAAGGCTTGATAATATTTATTTTCAATTAAAAATGTAACAATTTATATTTCAACCTGATTGAACCTTTTTTTTATCATGAAATTCATTTATAATCATTAAATTATGTATCAATAACTAAATAATTTATTATTAATAATTCTATTAATGATAATCATTAATATTTTTTTACATATTCACTTCTACTATTTGCTGTAGCCAGAATTCAGTTACTGAAAATCAGTAAAAATATACTGATTCAAATAGTAATAATTTTTTGTTGCAAATTTGTCTTCTTTGCTTAAAGATGAATTTTTAATTAAAAAATAATAATAATATTTTATTGATTTAACTATTTTGTAAAAAAATTGGTCTTTTGGCTATGAAAATTCTACAGTTTGATACGAATTTTCTTTTTTTTTTTTTTTGACTAAAAACTATCACTTGGTAGAAAACTTCATTTTTTGTGTTAAAAATTCGTATTTTTGGCCTAAAAATTTATCTTTTTTAGTAGTAAATTCAACATTTTTGGCTAATATTTTCGTTCGGAATTCATATTTTCGGGTTGATAATTCAAATATTTGTTAGAAAATTTGTTTTCTGCGCTTGAGATTTAAATAATTTGTTCAAATATTCATCTCTCTGGCGAAATCGAAGTACTTTGTTAATAATTCGTTTTTTTTAGTTGAAAATAAATTTTTAAACTGTAAATGTACCAAATTCCATTTTTGATTGAATTAAAATATTTTTTAGTTTGAAATTAATTTTTTCTGTTCGTAGGAAACTGGCTATTACGAATTCAAAATGTATCAATGTTGTTAAAATGTATCCCTTTAAGTGTTAAATTTAACTATATAGTTGAAAATCAACTCTTATGTTGAAAACTCGTATTTTTAGGCTAAAGATTTGTCCTTTCGATTTGAAAATTCAACAATTTTTCAGAAAATAAATTTTTCTGTTGACTGAAAAATCTTTTTTTGTTGGAAGTTCGTAATTTTTGTTCAAAAATTCGCCTGTTTTGGTTAAAAATTTAACTATTTTGTTTTAAATTATTTTTTTGTTTTTGAAAATTTTTCTTTTTAAGTAACTCATCTTTTAGGTTGGAAATTGAACTCTTTGGTGAAAATCTATTTCTTATAGTTGAAAATTACCTTTTCTAACTTAAAATTTATACATTACATTTATGGTTCAAAATGTATGATTTGTCGTTGAAAATGAAACTCTTTGGTTCAAACTTTTTTTTTATTTAAGACCCAAATCCTTCTTTCTTGATAATTTGTCATTTTGAGTTAAAAATACTTCTCTTTCGTGTAAAAACTTAACTATTTTGTTTAAAATTTGTTTTCAGCTGTTGAGAATTTATTACTTCAGTTCAAAGATTATTTCTCTGGTCGAAAATTTAACTACTTTCTTAAAAATTGATTTTTCGTGGTTGAAAATTAACTTTCCTAACTTAACAATAATCAATTCAGTTTTCTCTAAAAATGTGTCTTTTTTATTTATTTTACCTGAAAAACCTTCTTTTTTGTAGATAGTTAATCTTCTTTTTTCCAGATGAACCTTAATAGTTTTTTTAATTTCACAAGGAATTTCATGCATTTCAATTCTTGTTATAATTATTTAGGCGCGCAATGCACTAAGAAGGAGCAATTTGAAAAAAAACTTTTTGCAGCTGTTTTGAAAGATTTCCAAACTTTCTGAATATTGCATGATATTTAATCATTAGAGGCTTATTTTATATGCCAAGATAAAGAATTTGTACAAAAAAAATTGAATTTTTAATGATTTAAACAATAATGTACACAATATTCCTGAAACAATTAAGTCTTAGATTTTTTGAAATGCGGCCCAAAATAAAAAATTTTGAAAATTTAAAATGGAACGATTTAGAAAAGTAGAGCTTAAGGATCCTGGAAATTTGTTAATTTTTATACGATCGATTAACACCTTAATTCAACGCATTAACAAGAAATGTTAGAAAAATTATCATTTGAATAATTTTGATATTTTCTTGGATGTAATTTTTTTACATTTTTGGAGGCCTTCAACGCCTTCCTAATTTTTTTACAGGTTTCTTCTTATAGCCGCTTGAGAGATTATTAATGTATAGTAGATGATAGAAAAAATTAAGTGTCCGCGGTCTAAACCGGTTAACTGACATTTTTAAAAATTATTTTTTGTGCATTTTCTGAAACTTTTCTCATATACAGGTAATATTTTGCAAAAAAGAAACGGCGAAATTTCTTTTGGATTTCTTAATGGATTTTCTAAAATCGAGTTTTTGTATTTACAACATAAGTCCGTGGTCTAAACCTCTTAACTGCTTATAGCGCCTTTTGGAAAATCCGTGTTTTTCTCTAATAGGTTTAGTTTAGTCGTAGAATGGGGCAGTGAGACACATGTTAGTGTGTGTGTGTGTGCAGTTAAATGAATGTGTACGCCAAAAGTCGTTTGTGGATACTTTCAAGTCATTTTCGAAGTCATCTACAAATCGCTGCAAGGACAAAGGTGAGCGATGCGTCTCGATTACTAACACTAAGCAAATTTTCGCAAAAAACTATTTTGAATTTTCGCAAGCATATCTATTCTCGGTATGCAATGCTCAACATTTTGGAACATACAACTTGTTTTCTGCTTGAAAAACAGCGCAGAAAACGGTTCCTTGAAGCGCAGAAAGCGTGGTAAAACAGTACAACACTGTAGATAACATTTTTAGACCGCTGTACATCTTGTAGATAACATATGTGCAGCTTTTAATTGTCATATAACATTCGATTGTGATTTAAATGTTATGAAAATGACGTGTATTATTTTTCTTTAGTGAATAAACAATAAAAATTTTACGGTTAAAAAAATATTGAAAATTGCACAAATAACAACGATTTTCCTTCGCTGTGTAACATTTTTGAAATGTCAGTTGACAGGATTAGCTTACTGTTTCAGGGTCCTCATAAGCTACTCTTCCACAAACTACTTTCAATTTCCAAAACGTTTTATTTTCGACATAAACTAATGTTGATTGTAGGGAGTCATCGTGGCTCAGGTGGTACAGTGATTGTCCTATGTTCCAACACTGCAACCTTGGCTAATGACCGTGGCAGTTGATGCAAGTATAAACATTCAATTAAAAAAAAAATGTTGATTGTGTTAATAGCTTTATACTTGGCGAAATGCAAAGCAGATATTTTTTCTGAGATTTTTTTTTCTTCATCACCGTTTGAGGATTCTGCTTTCCAGAATTTGCATAATTAAAAAAATATTTTTGTTTTGTTTAAAAAACGTTGAAAAAAATATAAGAGAAAGACCTATGTAAATAAAATTCGTTGATGCCCTATGCCGCTTTTCCTTAGAATCATGATTTGTCGTCTTTTGGGGTTGCGCATGACAATGCGTCTGTGGGTTATGGGGCCGCGGAGCGTGTATCCAAACTCAACGGTTGTATGTGCAATGTGCATGCTCGACAATACGGGCTAAATGCCCGGCTCCCAAACCACCGACTAACTGTTACGAAACGTCCCTAAAACTTTGGTATACACGATTATCTGGAGGTTATGTCGTAACAATTATGAGGCTGCCACTCCGCAAAATCATGAGGGAGTGAGAGAGAAAGAGTAACTGACTCAATGAGTGAGTGAAACTACAAGAGAGGGTCTGCTAACTTGTTTGCTACCTGCCCTCGCGTGCACAAACACATATGCTCAGTGTATTGTCCCTCTGTCACAAACGATTTTGTGGACGCGGGCTAATGGACGCTTATATGGCCACTACGAAACTATGAACAGATTCAACTCGAAATCCTCCCTCTCTAGAGAAATGGAATGTGTGACAGTATCGCATTCCCATAGATATTTAAACAAAATCAAATTCATGTCGAAGCTTCAGTTTTAGAGTTTCTTGCTCCCAAGCAGAAACCCTTATAGTTTCGGTCAGGTGTCCGTCCGTCATTCCTTCTTTCCATGATGAAAATGAAAAGAGAGGGAGTAGAGGAACTAGGTGGAAATCAGAAGAGGGGATGTAGGGGTAATGACTAAAGAAAGTAGGAAAGTGAAGGGTGAGAAAGAAGGTGAAGTGTTAATGGGGAAGTAAGGAAAATGAGGGGTGAGGTATTCATAGGGAATAAGCGGCAAAGAAGAACAGGAAGTGACGCGAAATTAAGGGAGGGACTTTGAGGAAATCATTAGAAGTGACATAGGGTGGTAAGGGAAGTAATTGAGAGTAAGGAGAACAAAATAAGAAAATGTCAGGTAAAATAAGGGAAGAGAAAGTAGGTAAAGTGAGGGATAATAAGGGAAGGGAAAGTAGGAAAAGTGTGAAAAAATGAGGGTAAGCGAAGCAGGTAATGTAAAGTGCGATAAAGTAGAAAAAGTGAAGGAAATTATAAAGAAAGAATATAAAGAAAGTGAGTGGAAATAAGAATATAATACAGTTTTACTAGAGATAAATAAGCAGAGAGTAGGTTGGGAAAATAAGGAGAAAACAAGTTAGGAAAATAAGAACGAAGTGTGAGATGAAAAGTAGGGAAAGTAAGAGAAATTAGAAAGGCAGGAGTAGGTTGAGTACTAGGAAATCAGGTGTGGGTGTAGTGGAGAAAGCGAGATAAGGGTGAGTAGGGGAAATAAGTCGAGTTGAAGTGAGGTAAGTGAACGAAAGTAAGGCTGGGTAGGGGATGTAAAAAAAGGGTGGAAGGGAAGAATGCGGTACTTTAGGGGAAATAAAGGAAGAGTAAGTAGAAGAAATAAAAAAGAAATTTTAAAAAGTAGGGGAAAGGATTAAGAGTAACAAAGGGTAGTGAGGAAAGTGAAGCAGAATGAAAAAGAAGGAATGTAGGGAATGGACGCTAGAATAAGAGAAGGAAAAGCAGAAAAAGTAACAAAAAATTATGGGTGAAAGAGTAAGAAAAATCAGGGGATGTGAAGTAGGTGAAGTAATGGGTCATAAGTAGAAGTTAGAAAACATTTAAAAAAGTAGAAAAATGATTAAAAGTAAGGAAGGGTAGTGAGGGATGCAAAGCGAAATAAAAAGGAGTAAAGTAGGGAATGGACGTGAGATTAAGGAAAGGAAGAGCAGAAGGAGTAAAAAAATTATTGGTTAAAGAGTAGGGAAAATAAGGGACGGAAAAGTAGGTCAAGCAATGGATCATAAGTAGAAGAAATAAGACAAAAATTTTAAAAAGTGTGAAAAATGATGTGAAGTAAGGGATGGTGATAAGGGAAGTGAAGCGAAATAAAAAAATGTAAGTAGGAAATGGACGTGAGAATAAGAGAAAAAAAGTAGAAAAAGTGAGAAAAAATTATGGGTGGAAGTGTAGGGAAAGTGAGGGGAGGGAAAGTGAGGGGAGGGAAAGTATGCAAAGTCATGGGTCATGAAATGAAAAAATAAGGGAAAATATTAGAAGATGATGTAGGGGAAGTAAACAAAAATTAGAGAAAATAAGAGAGGTTTACTGAAAATAAATTAGCAGATTGTATGTAGGGAAAACAAATAAAGGCGTAGTTGGGAAAGTTTGGAGAAAGTATAAGAAAGAAAGTAGGGTAAGCGTTGAAAATTAGAGAAGAAGGAGTAAAGAGAGTAATCGGAAATGATAAGTCGTGCAGTTGAAGCAGCAAGGGGAGAGTGAGTAGCAAAAATGAGCTAAGTATTAGTAAGGTAAATGAATTAATGTAAGGGTGGGGATGAGAAGTGGAGAAAGGACAAAAAGGACACATAGGAACATTTAGAGAAACTAAGCAAAGAGTTAGTAGAGGAAATAAGAGAAATTTAAAAAGAGAAAGTAGAGGAAATGATTAAAAGTAAGAGAGGGTAGTGAAGGAAGAAAAGAAGAATAAGAAGAAGGAAAGTAGGGAACATGAGAAACAAATAAGAAAGGAAAAGAAGGGGAAGTGAGGAAAAATTATAGAAAAGCAAGTAGAAAAAATAAAGGGAGGCGAAGTAGGTGAAGTAAAGGGTAGTACAATAAAAAAAGTGAGGCGAAATTAGGAAAGGTGATGTAAAGGGCGTGAGCAGAAACGAGAGAAAATAATAGAGGGTTATTGCGAATGAATGAGTGGAGTGTTGATAGGGAAACTAAGAAGAGTGGAAGTTGAGGATGTGAGAAAAAATTATGAAATAGAAAGCAGGGAAAGTAGAGAAAATTAGAAAGAAATCTGTAGGGTGAGTGATGGGAAATGAAGGGTTAGGGTCGCAGGAGAAACAAGAAGTGGGGAGAGTAGCAGAAATAAGTTAAGTAGAAGTAAGGTAAGTGAATGAAAGTGATGGTGTGGAGTGGATGTAGGAAAACAAGGGGAGAAACAAATAGAGAAATTGAGAAAAAATGAGGGAAGAGTTGATAGAGGAAATAAGAGAAAACGAGAAAAAGAAAGAAAGGGGAAAATATTAGAAGTAAGTGAGGATAGTAGTGAAGGGTACTTGGGTAAGTTACGCGATCGTAGTGCAGGTAAGAAAGGGGAGGGAAAATGATAGCTGGATAAAAAAAGTAGGAGAAGAGGAGGGTTAGTTGGGAAGTGAGCAGAGGGGGAAAAAGAGAAAAAAGGAGTTAGGTGAGAAAGGAAAGGGGGGAAGGTAGGAAAGAAAAAGAAGTATAGGGAATGGGAAGAAGAAGGAGAAGGGAAGGGCAAGTATAATAGAGGAAGGTTTGAACGACTAAAATAAATCCTCAATAAGCGTTGGAAAATAATTAATAAAAAAATTTAATTGTTTCTAGGTACGCACAAAAATTTCAAATGCTTTCAAAGGATTTTTCAAGGTTTTAAAGGATTTCAAATACTGTAGGATATTTTGAAAGATTGCAAAGAATTCCCAAGAATTTTATTGATTTTTAGGTCTTTAAAAAAATGTCTTGCCGTTTTTAAAAATGTCTTGAAATTTTTAAAGACTTGGAAGCATTTTATAAAACCTACAGAGCTAGATTTCAGAAAAATTTTGGGAGTTTAAAGGAATTTATAGAAATTTCTTAAGATTTGAATGATTTTTAGGTATTAAAACAAATTTAAGGTGGTTTTGATAAATTTTCTAGAATTTCAGAAAACTTACAAGTATTTCATAGAATCTTTAAGGTTGGAGAATATTTTAAAAGATTGCAGGGGATTCTAACATATTTCACAAAATTTTAAAAGATTTAAATAATTTTACTAAAAATCTAAAGAATAATAAAAATTTTCAAAGGATTTGCAAAATTTCAAGAGATTTCAAAAGATTTTAAAGGATTCCAAATAATTTAGGGTATCTTTACACATTTCAAGGAGTTTTTAGGACTTTTAGAATCTTAAGAAATACCGGGTGTCTGTCTATCCTTGGTAGTTTTTCCTGGGTAGGCAAGTGAAGAGAAAGGAGGAGAAGTCTGAGAAGAAACAAAGAGGGGGAGGGAAGTAGAGTGGGGAACTTAAAATATGGAAGTGAGTGGGGGAGTGGGAGAGGGGTAGTAGGAAAGGGGGAAGGGGAGGTTGTTGGCTAGAAGAAGGGAAAATGGAAGGTGAGGAAACAATTATAAGAAAGGGAGACGAGGAAAAGGAAGTGGGAAAAGTTTAGGGAAGGAGAAGATAAGAGAGGGTCAAATAGGATTACATCGGAAAGGTTGGTATAGTATAAGATAGAAAGAATTGAAGGCAGATGGGAAGTGAGTGTGAGTTAAAAGGGAAGACGCAAGTGAGAAAGCAGTGTGCAGTAAGGGAGACGATAGAAAGGGAAAAGAAAAAGGTTGGAAAGGAAGAAGTAGAGGAAAAGATAGGATCAGATAGGGAAGGACAATACAGGATAAAAGAGTAGGGATTGCACACAGATAGATAGTGAGACGGGTATTTGAAAGTAAAGAGGGAAGTAAGGCAGTAATGTGAAGCAAGGGCGATAAGGAGAAAGGAAGAGAAGAGGGGAAGTAGAGACATGATGAGAAGAAAAGAAAGGCAGGGTAGATGATCTTGTGATCTGATCATAAGGATTTGAAGTGATTTTATAATATTTTAAGGGTATAACCAAGAACTTTTTTTGATAACAAAATAAAATACAAAATGTCTTACATCAATTCAAGTAGATTCATTTTTAGGGTTTCGTAGCCCCGGGTAGATATTCTTATAGCTTAGGTAAGATGAAGGCCCGTCGTATTTTTTTCCTGGGTAAAGAAGTTAAGGAAGTAAAGGGGAATTCCAAAAAGGAAATTGGAAGAAGCTAAGGAGATTGGAGGTACTTGAAATGTAAAAATGTGAGAGGGGGAATGGGAGAGTAGGAAAACGTGGTGGGCTGGAAGTAGGGTGAGTGGATGGTGAGGAATCAAGTAGAAGTAAAGAAAACAAGGTTAAGGGAGTAGGAAAAGATGAAGAAAAGAGAATTGCAAGATAAGATAGGATCGGATAGGAGCACATTGAAAAGAAGAGTTTATCATAGGATCGTAAAGGGCAGTATAGTATAGGATAGAAAGTATTAGAGACAGATGGGAAAGAAGTGGATCATTTAAAAGGCAAGAGGGAAGTAAGGAAGCAGGGAGCAGTCAGGGTGATGAGAAGAAGGTTAAGGGAAAAGGTGGGGAAGGAAGGAGTACAGGATAAAATAGGATCGAATATGATCAGATCAGAAAGGACAGTACAGAATATGATAATAGGGCTTTAAGACGAATAGGGAGTAAGAGGATAATTAAAAAATAAAGAGGGAAGTGAGGCAGCAGGGTGAAGCAAGGGCGATGAGAAGGGAATAGAAAAGAGAGAAAGTAGGGACAGGACAGAAACTAGAGAAAGGAAGGTATAATGAGGGGGTAAGAGGAAAAGGAGAGAATAAGGTGAGATCGCATAAAAGAAGTTAAAAAGAAGTTGTGAGAAATAGGACAGTGAAATGTTAAGAAGAAGACTAATTTTTGTCAGTTCCAAAATAAATGCAGCCTGAATTAGCATACTCTTGACTTGATTTGTATCTCAGGACTCGAGATAAAGAGAGAGACCTATTACGATTTGGGTTGACATTTACGGCGGTCATATTGAGAGAGAGACTCGCTCATAAGCATAGCTAATGCAGACATAACGCGAGAGAGCGACCGCACGAATTAACGCTTGTATCCAAAAGCCCTAACGTGCCCGCGACAATTCTTGAGTGCTGTCTGCTGCAGAATTGTGCCCTCCTGTCGCCACGTTCGTCTACCCCTCGCTACCCCAGTTTCACTTGCAACCCAACCCTTTCCCCTTTCTGACCCCAGTTTTGAGAGTGGAAAGGGGAGAAATAGAGGGTTGGAGAGGGTTGAGCCAAGCAACCACGTTAAACGTTGGTAATGTTAACGTAAATAGATTATAACACTCTGTTAAACAGGCAGGCAGGCCTCGGCTCGCGAACAAATTACTCACGGATCGCGTGACACGTTCCCCTGTCCTGCCAACCGCCGCACCGCTTTTGGTTATCATTCTACGTACTCTCTGTACGCGTCGGCGACAATGCTCCCGACCTTTGACCCCCACTTCCAGCACCCACACTGGTACCATCTCAAATCTGGACAGGCTATGGCTGACCCGCAACTCCGGAAGCTAGCTAA
>JAUELO010000355.1:419399-431797 GCA_032357855.1 Amphibolips quercusostensackenii
TTTTCAGATTTCACCCCACTGTGCGGCGCTGTGGTCGATGCGCCGAACTATTCTCACCTCTCAAGCGCTCGATCTCTCTTTGACGCGCTGTTTTAATGATCCTATTTTTTTACAAAAATTCTATTGAATTGATACTTTTAAGGAAACTTCATTATTCCCTAATGAACATTTTTTCTGCTAGAAGTTTCGGCTTACTCATAATTCCCTCGATAAACGAAGCGTTTGAAAGTTGCGTAACATTATTTTTATTCTGCTTCGTAAAAAATTACTGCCTTTTTTTCTAACAAATCGGAAAATTTGAAATAGGCATATTATCTTTTAAACAGTTCAAAGCATAACTCCTCCAACTTTCATGTAAATATATTTAGAATTTTGTCTTTTAGAGTGAGTTGAAGTCAAAATATTTATTAAATTTTGTTTTTCACAAAATCCAGTTTTTTCCCTTTTTATCATAAACAGTGAAAGATAAAACTTTTTTGTATTAGGACAAAAGATGCGTTATGAAATTTTCTTTAAAGCCATATGTTTAATAAATTTAATTTTTTGAATTCGATTTTAGAGACAACAGGCGTCAACCGGAAAGGCAATGTGAATTTTAAATGACCTTACACTATCGAGCGGCTCAATTTTAAAATTGTTGGAAATTTCTAGAAATTTCACAATTTCAACACTTCAAAAAATTTTCAATTTTTAGAAATTTTTATTTTTTAGAAATTTTACAATTTTTTGAAAATTTTGGAATCTTTAAAAAGTTTTAGGAAATTTTTTAAAATATTTTAAATTTTACAATTTTTCAGAAGTTTTAGAAATTTTAGTAGTTTCTAGTAATTATAAACTTGTTGCGAATTTCGAGAAATTTTAAAATTGTTGCAAATTTCTAGAAATTTTAAGATTGTTGCAAATTTCTAGAAATTTCAGAATTGTTGAAAATTCTTAGAAATTTTACAATTTCAAAATTTTGAAATTTTTGGAAATTTTACAATCTTTCGAAAAGTTTAGAAATAATAAGAATTGTTTTAAATTTCGGAAATACTTGAAAATTTTTTGTGATTTTAAGATTATTTAAAAGTTTATAGAAACTTTAAAAAAAATTAAATTTTTTTTAGAAATTTCGGAAATTTTTGGAAATTTCTAGAAACTCAGAATTTTTTGAAAATTTAAGAAAAAATTTTTAATTGTTGCAAATTTCTAGAAATTGTACAATTTTTAAATATTTCTAGAAATTGTACAATTTTTAAATATTTTGAAACTTTTTTTTAGTCTTACAATTTTTTTGAAAAGTTTGGAAATTATGAAAATCTTGGAAATCATCGAAGTTTTGAAAATTTAGGAATTTTCGGAAACTTTTTAAGCAATTTGTAAAAAATTTAAAAATTGAAAAAATTTTTGAAAACTTGAGAAGTTTTTGCATGCTATTCCGAGGCATAAGTTCTTTAGCAGGATGCCTCTTGAGTTCTGTTAGCCTTCAGCTATCCAACTGATCAGTAGTCGAAATTGGAAATGCCTAGTTGGAAGTGAAACTTTCAGCAGGCTTGTTGTGAAAAAAGTATACGTGCGAAGGGAAGAAGCAGTTTCTCAACTCTCGTGATTGCTGCCCTTACTTCGCTCGGGTAGCAAACTTCACAGTAGTCGCAAATCGCTGCCTTTCTCCCCGAACCACGTAATCTACTATTTTTGTATACGAATAATTTTACAAAATTATTCTCAAGTGGTTCAAAAACATATCAGAGTTTAAAAAACATGTGTTCATAAAATCTTTTTTCTCTTTCACATCCACAACCACCACCTTCTCCTCCTCCTCTGCCTCTTTCTCCTCCTCTCCTCTTCCTCCTCCTCACCCTCAACCACCTCCTCCTCCACCAACAACTCCTCCTTCAACACCTCCTTTTCGTACAACTCATCCTCCTCGTCCTCTTCTTCTTTTTTTCTACTTCTTCGTCTTCTTCTTCGTCCTCTTCTTCCACTTCTTCTTCTACTTTTTCTTCCTAATTATATTCATTGAAAATGGTTTGGCGGAAACAAGCCAACATAAGGATAATTTCGAATTCGAGATCTTTCCAATAGTCTCCGATTTTAATTGGGGTCTACTCCTTCTTCTCCTCCTCTACAAACTCTACCTCTTACACATAATTCTCCTCGTCCCTTTTCTCTTCTTTTTTCTACTTCTTCTTCTTGTTCTTTATCTACTTCTTCGTCTTTTACTTCTTCTCCATCATAGCATTGAAAAAGAGTCGACAGTGCCCCCTAGTCAGAAACACGCCCTCAACAGGGTTATTTCCAAATCGAGACCTTTCCAATAGTCCCTGATTTTCGATAGGGCTCAACATTTGAACACTTCAGTTTTTTGGCAGAGTACTGGAAAAGGATTCCCCTTACTTATGCCGAACCACTTTTCTAGGGACCCCAAAAAAACTTTGCGTCCTAGTGTTAGGCATTTTAAATCGGGGACCTTAAAAAAAATAAGAGACTAATTTTATAGAGGCCGCAAAGTCCTAGGAGGCACAGGGGGCAATGTCTCAACTAGAAATCGACCACGGAGGGGCAAAGTATTGATTTGCCCCCCTCTGAAATCCAATAATTAAATTCATCGGATTGTTCGAATTTTTTAAAAAATCTACCTAAAATCTTTGTGAAATAATCAAAGCCTTTTTGAAATTGTTTAAATCAATTTGAAATCTTTAAAAATTTTACGAAACCTTTGAGAAATCGTTGAAATCTTTGTGTAACCTTTGAAAATTTATATAAAATACTTGCGGAATATTTTTAATCTTTTTTAAAAGTCTGACAATATTTGTGAAACTACTGAAATCCTTGTGAAATCTTTAGAAAATCGTTTAAATCTTTTTGATGTCTTCAGAAATTTTTGCAAAATATTAAAAATAATCTTGAAATATTTTGTGATATTTTTTGAAATTATTGAAATCTTTAAGAAATCATTGAAGTCTTTCTGAAATCATTGTAATCTGTTCGAAATCTTTATAAAATCTTGAGAAAAGCAGTAGAATCTTTGTGCAATCTTTGAAATCTATCTAAAACTTTGCAAAATATTTAAAATCCTTGTGAGATCTTTAAAATCTTCAGAAAATTATTGTTATCTTTTTGAAATATTCAAAAATATTTGCACAATACTTGATATATTTGTTAATATTTGTGAAATTATTAAAACCTTTAGGAAATCAATGCAATCTTTTAAATCTGTGTAAAATTTTTGTAAAATATTTGAAATCTATCCAAAATCCTTGTAAAATCTTTAAAAAATCATTTAAATATTCAATAAGTTTTTGGTGATTCATGTCAATTTTTAAAATCTACCTTAAATCTTTGCGAAAAATTTGAAATCTTTGCGAGACCTTTAGGAAATCATTGAAATATTTGTAAAATCTTTATGAAATCTGTGTAAATCTGCGAATTATTTAATAACATATGTGAAATTATTGCAATCCTAGTGGAATCTTTGGGAAATCATTACAATTTTTCTGCGCTTTTTTAAATCTACTTAAAAACTTTTGTAAAATAATTAAAATCTTTGTTAAATATTTTAAATATATCCGAAAACTTTGCAAAATATTTGAAATCGTTGATATCCTTAGAAAATCATAAATATTTTTTTGATATTTCTAAGAAAATTTTCGAAATATTTGATAATGTTCTTAAAATGATTATATAATTTAAGTCCTTGTTAAATCTTTTGAATCTATCTAGAAGCTTTGGAAAGTCATTACCATTTTTGTAAAATCTTTTTGAAATTTTTGGAAATTTTCGCGAAATAATGAAATTTTTTAAAAATATTCAATAATTTTTGTAAAATTATTAAATACTGTGTGAAATCTTTGGATAAACTTTGAAATCTTGCTGCAATATTTGAAATCTATCTGAAATGTTTGCGAAATACTTTAAATATTTGTGAAATCTTCGAAAGCTTTGGTCAATCATTAAAAAATTTTTTAAATTTTTCTGAATCCTTTTAAAAACTGTGAAAAATTGAAAAAAAACTTTTTAAATATCTGATAATATTTGAAAAATTATTGAAATCTTTGAGCAGTCTTTGGAAAACCATTGAAATATTTGTGCACTATTTGCAATCTATCTAACATTTTTTTTAAATATTTGAAATCCTTGTCAAATTTTGGGAAAATTATTCAAATCTATGTGAAATCTTTCTAAAATCTGAGCAGAATATTTGAAATATTTTGAAAGTATTTAATCACATACTTGTGAAATTTTTTTAATCTTTGTGAAATCTTAGAGAAATCATTGAAGTCTTTGTGAAATCTTTTGAATCTATTTGTAATCTTTGCGAAAGTTTAGTGAAATTTTTCTAATCTTTGGAAAAATTGTTCAAATCTTTGTGAAATATTGAAAATATTTTTGAAATATTTTGTAATATTTGAGAAATTGTGTAAAATCTTTGAAAAATCATTGTAGTTTTTGTGCAATCTTTAAAATCTTTTGAAAGCTTTGCAAAACATCAAAAATGTTTTTGAAAAATTTGCGATTTTCCAAAAACTTTGCGAAACATTTGAAATCTTTGTGAAATTTTTGGCAATATATAATAATATGAAACTATAGACGCTTCTGAGCAAAATACCTCCTTTTACTCAGACGAAGCCCCTTTTTCAGGAGCATCCCGAAAATCACGTGTTCCAGTCAAAAATGCGTTAAGTCAGTCTTTCACTTTTCCTATTTCACCGGTTCAAAATGCCCAACATGAGAATGATAAAGCAACACTGAATCGACACAGGCTGCTGATCAATCTCTCTAGCGATCACCCCAAGTAAAGAGCCTCACAAAGTCATCATGTAAAACCTCTGTACTCGGGCCCATTAGTATCCAATATCTTTCGTTTCAGGCGTCATGCACTCTACTCAGACTCTTTTTAATCCATTTTTCATAAACTATTTGTCGCTACACATTTGAGCTTCAGAAATTATTCATATAATTTCATATATTTTTTTTAATTCAATAAACAAATGCATTATTTAGGTATCTTTCAACGGAAACCTTTTTTCCATGTCAGTTGTTTTAATTGAGAACTTCATGATAATTTCAGCAACATTTATAATTAGTCCATTATTTGGATAATTTTTAAAAACAAATTTGCTCAAAAAATTTATTATTCGGGCGTTTGTTAACAGATTTTTTTTTTCAAGTCAGTCCTTTTAATTAAGAATTTGATAATAATTTCATCAATACTCATGCTTAGTTGATTAATTGATTGTCTTCGTTAAACAAATTTAATAAACAAATAAATTATTTAGGCGTTTGTCGACAGAAGGTCCAAGGTCTTTCGTTTCAGGCGTCAAGCACTCTACTCAGACTCTTGTTCATCTATTTCTTATAAGATAAACTTTTTGTCGCCGCACATTTGAGCTTCTGAAAACAAAGTTTTCATTAAATTCTAAGTGACAATAACTATTTCACGGTTGATTATCAAAATCCAAAAATTCAACAATCAAGTCTCCCATCTCCCTCTTAGTTTCTGATCTACTTAGAGAATAAAAATCCCGAAAAAGGGAAAAAGAGGGACAGGAAACATACCGATATCGGACGGCGGCTGTCGCTTGTAAAAGGAGCAACGGGACAGAAACCGAGTTTTTAATTTGGCACGTGTCACGTGACAGGGGTCGGGGGCATGGTGCTGTTGGGATTGTGGGGGCGGCTGGATCTGGAAAACTCCGTAGCGGGCCGTCCTTTTTAGGGGGTAGCGGGTGGAGGGGGTGAGGAGCCCTCCACCCGTTTCCACCCGAGCTGGGGGCAGAGCTGGTTGGAACAGGAGTGGAACGAGCAGCCAGATGAATCTCTCTCGCATTGTCTGCGTTTGAATAGATATACCCTGCACCTCTTTATTTCTTCACGGACTTTTTGAGCGTTATTTTCGGCGACAAATATTATTGTGTCGAACAATGATCATCCTCCGAGGCAGTTCCAGGCTGTCCGCTGGACGATTCGCGATTCTCCTTTCGTAATCTTCGACATTGTTTTTTGGAATGATGCCTCCAGCCATATTGGAATTGCTCATGTCGAAACATTGCTTCCTACCATCATTAGGAAATCCTTAAAATTCTGAAAATGGCTTTTTTTGTTCTCGAGGAAAAAATTAGCAGGGGAAGAAAATTGGAGAATTTTTCAGGTTCTTTTATTGGGGAAAAATTAGGAAAAGGCTGATGAAACTTAAAAGAAAGTTGCAAAGCTTGATTTTTGATTTAGTTTTTTAAATGACGGAAAAAATGTAAATTTTTTTGTATTTCACGTTCCCGATGCTCGCTAATAATAGGAAAATTATTGTAATTGTCTAAATTTCATTGAATTACATCAATTAGAGATATTCGATCATGATATAATAAAATAACACAATACCATAATATTATAACTAAGTGAATTTTGTTTAAAATTATTCTTGTTGATATTATAAACAAATTTAATAAATTAAAGCAATATTAAGATGTTTTTAGACGAAAAAAAAACAATTTTTAACTTTCATTCACTTTAATTGAAAACTTCATGATAATTTTATCATCATTCATAAGTATTCGACCTTATTTGTTTTGAACAAAATTAATAAACAAAAGCATTATTTAGGTATCTTCCAACAAAATTTTTTTTTCCATGTTAGTTGTTTTAATTGAGAACTTCATAAGAATTTCACTAACATTCATAATTAGCTGATCAATTTGATAATTTTTTAAACAAATTTGCTTAAAAAATGCATTATTTTTGCAGTTGTTAACGGATTTTTTTTTAATGGCAGTACTTTTGAATGGGAAGTCGATAATAATTTCATTAATACTCATGCTTAGTTCATTAATTGATTATCTTCGTTAAGCAAATTTAATAAACAAATGAATTATTCGGGCATTTGTCGAAGAAAAAATTCCTTTTTTCCAATGTCAGTCCTTTTAAATGGAAACTTAATAAGAATTTTAGCAACATTTATAATTCGTTGATTAATTTTATGTTTTTCAAAACTAATTCATTAAAAATATATACTATTACAGCATTTTTCGATGGAATAATTAGTTTTTTTTTTAATTTCAGTCCATTTTTGTCGTAAAACTTTCGAAAAATGTAATAATTTTCACAAATTTCCAAAATTGCTTGAAGTTTCCAAAAATTATAATAATTTAACAAACTATTCAAGAAATTCCAAAATTTTTTTATAATTTCCGAACTTTTTACAAAAATTTGAAAGTTTCAAAAAATTTTCAAAATGTAATTCATTTACACAAATTAAATAACTTCAAAAAATCTTCAAAAGTTTTCAAAATTTGTCAAAATTTCCAACAATTTCTAAAAATTTGAATAATTCCCAAGCTTTAAAAAAAATTTCAAAATTTTAAAAAATTACCAAAATTTTCCACAATTTTATTAAACTTCCGAAATTTCCAAAAATTTACAAAATTTTCAAATTTTCCTTATATTTACAAAAATTTTAATGATTTCAAAAATTTTTAAACTTTCGAAAAATTTCCAAGTTTTCAAAATTTACGGAAATTCCTAAAAATTTTTTAACTTTTCAAAAAAGTTTGAAAGTTTCAAAAAATTTCAAAATTTTAAATATATTCAAAATGTCTGCAAATTTCCAAAACTTTCCATAATTAATAAAATTTTTACAATTTTCGAAAGTTTTAATTATTGAAAATTTGCAAACTTCCAGAAGTTTTTAAAATTTCAAAAAATTTTTAAAATTTAAAAAAATTTTCAAAATTTAAAAAAATTTTCAAAATTTCTAAATTTCTCCAAAATTTCTAAATTTCTTCAAAAATTTTGATAATTTCCAAACTTTAAAAAAAATTTTAAACTTTCAAAAAATTAAAATATTTCCAAAATTTTCTCAAGTTTCCAAAAATTTTAATGACTTCTAAGCCCTTCAAAATTTTTTAAAATTTTTTACAATTTTCAGAAATTTTCAAAAATATAATTAATTTCCAAACCTTTTAAAAAAAATTTAACTTTAAAAAAAATGTAACTTTCAAAAAAATTTAAATTTTTAAAAATTTTCAAATTTTTGAAATTTTCGAAAATTTTAATGATTTCAAAAATTTCAAAAATATTTCCAAAAGATTCTAAAGTTTGAAAATTTCCAAAATTCTCAAAAATTTGCAAAAATATCTAAAAATTTCAATAATTTACAAACTTTTCGAAAAATTTTCACAATTTTTAAAATTTTCAAAATTTGCAAAAATTTGAATAAAATCAAAACTTTAAAAAAAAATTCAAAACATAAAAAAAATTTTTAATTTTTCACATTATTAAAAATTTCTAAAATTTCCAAAAAATTTTTATGATTTTTAAAATTTTTAAACTTTTAACAAAATTCTTGAAGTTTCCAAAATTTACGAAAATTTCCAAAATTTTTCAAACTTTTTAAAAAAAATTTGACACTCAAAAACTTTCAAAATTATCAATATTTTTTATATTTTCCAAAATTTTCAAAACTTCCCAGAATTCATAAAATTTTCACTATTTTAAAAAATTTTGATAAATAAAAATTTGCAAATTTCCAAAAGTTTTTAAAATTTCCTAAAATTTTTAAAATTTCTAAGATTTTCAACAAAAAAAACTAATTTTCTTAAAATTTTTTGTTGTTTTGAATTTATTTTTTATCTGGAAATTGATCTATTCAATTTTTTGCTAAAAATTTTTTTTTTATTAGCAAAAACAACTGAGTGTAAAAAAGTTAAAACACTTTATTAAAGATATCTTTTTTAGTTGTTTGTTGATCCCTTTGGTTAGAAATTCAAATATTTTCTTGAAAATTCTTTTTTTTTTGTTTAAAACTGAATTTTTAACATGAAATGCAACTTTTTTATTTTTAGTTAAACATTGATTGTTTTTAGTCAAAGATTTATATTTTTGTTGAAAATACATTGCTTTGGTTGTTAATTGAATTATTTAGCTAAAAATTCGTTTATCTCTTGCTGAAACATTTTCTTTTTCTGAAAATTTTACTTTTTTATTTTTTGTAAACAATCATCTTTCTTATTGAAAAATTCATATATTTTGTTAAAAATTCAAATTTGTTTGTGGAAGATTTAATTATTTGGTTGAAAGTTTAACACTGGTTGAAAATTAAACTATTTTATTAAAAGCTTTTTTTATTTTTTTTTTTGCGATATGTCAACTATTATATTTCTTGTTTGAAGTGAATCTTCTTGTCAAATATTTAACTGATTTTGATTGAATTTTAATCTTACTTGTTTTCAAATTCGACTTTTTAATAATAATTTATATTTGTGTGTAAAAATTGTAGTATTTAGTTAAAAATTCAAATATTTTTTTTCAAAGATGCAACCATTTTTTGAATGAAAAGTAATCTTTTTTAGTGAAAATTTGAACAATTTTATTTAACTTTAATCTATTTAGACATAAAATTGATTTTTTTTTGTTCAAAATTTGGACCATTTGTTTGAAAAAAAAACATCTTTTTAGGTTGAAAATTAAAAACATTGGGTAAAAAATTCAACCATTTAGTAGTAAATTCATCTGTGTAGGTTTAAAATTAATCATTTTAGTGAAAATCAAATGTGGTTTTAAGATGTATTAATTGCATTAAAAATGAAGTAACTTTGTCAAAAAGCCGTCTTTATATACAAGATTTAACTGTTAAATTAAAAATTCGATAATATATTTACCACATGCTTCGCGCTCGGATACTTTTTGACTTGCACTTCGTGCTCGGCTCTTTTCCCTTTTCGCACTTCGTGTTTCGCTTTGATAGACAGAAGTTTACTTGCAAATATTACAAAATTGACAAAACCTCGACCCTAAAATTAACTTTTTTTGTTTTTATTTCAGATTAAAAAGAAAGTTTATTTGCTCAAGGCTCTATCGCCCGTAAGGAACATATTCTCATTAAAATACTCGCGCTTCACCCTCGATTTTTTCTATTCATTTATATTATTCTGTGATAAACTATATAAAAACAATATTTTGTTGTATATTTTTGGGCCCGGAAATATTTTTGCACGATTACAATAACCCTTGATTTAATTATAACAATATCGGGACGATTTGCGTTCATGCACGCTTTATTTATAGCCCAAAAAAAACATTTGATTTTTCAAACAACAGTTTTGGTTTAACTAACTGAAAATGACACCAAACAAGCCTAAATAACATCTAATTTAACAAAATTTTTCGTCTGAAGTATATTTACCAATTTGGTTTTAAATAAGCAGAACTAATTTACTTCAGGTTCAATCGACCTTAAGAAACAAATTCTCATCCGGATACTCGCGCTTTGTGCTTGATATTTGATTCAAAAATCATTTCAACCTCGCGCTCTGCGCCCCGCGCTTCGCGCTCGTTTCTGAGCACCGTATAATAAAAATAAAAAGGTTTGAGCGCGCTTATAGCACGCGATTTGGTGTTCGCGCTTCGCACTCCAAAATACGTTGATCGCGCGCTTTGCGTTCCGTGTTACATGTTCTTCATATAAAAATTACTAAATTCGTATTTGATTTAAAATTTAATTTTCTACAAAAAAGACGAATTTTTGATAAAATTTTCGAAATGACAACAAAAATATTTTCAATTTTAATGAAATTTTTAACCTTGTAGGTAAATTTTTAACCAAAGAAAGAAATTTTCAACTAACAATAATTATTTTATACGAAAAAAGTTTAATTTTTTTTAACAAAATAGAGAAGTTTTCAAACAAATAATTAAAGTTAAACTAAAGAAGATAAATTTTCGATCAAACATGGAATAATTAAATATTCAGTTGCAAAAATTCATTTTCACATAGAAAAAATTAACCAAAATAGTTAAAAAAAGAAGTATTCCCAACTAAATGATAAATCATGAAACAAACAAAAAATTTCCAAAGAAGTAGTTTCACTTTCTACTAAGAAATTGAAGTTCCAAAGAAAAAATATAAATTCTAAAATAAAATATAATAGTGAATATTTAAACAAAAAAAGAGATTTTAATTATATACTAAAACAGCAAAATATCACAGAAAATGACGAATTTTTAACAAAATAGTTTAATCCTTAGCCAAATTAAAAACCACGCCTCCTATCAAAAAGTGATTGCTAACAAATATGTAGATGTTTTTTGGAATGCACACTTTTTGCTGAATAATTTTTTCGTGCCTTGCGTCGTTTTTCCAAAAACCTAATTTTTTCATTGTTGATGTTATTATTCACGATTTTAACAAAAATTAAGCATCTGATCAAAAAATAATAACAACAAAGTTTTTAGCTTTTTTTTATGTCAATAAATTTTTTCTATTTTTTTCGTATCTTGTGTCATTTGTCTGAAAATTCAATTCTTCTTTTTTCAATGCAGTTTTTAATAAATAAAATTAAAATTACGCATCCTATCAATAAGTGATTGTCAACAAATTTTTAGGTGTTTCTTGAATGCATAATTTTTTCAATTCATCTCTTTTTCGTATTTTGTATATTTTGGCCGCAAAATGGAATTTTTAATTTTTAAAATTTTTTTTGCGGTGAAAATTCATATTTTCGATTTTTCAAGAAAATTAAAAAAAATTTTTGTGTCAATGTTGTAGATTTATTAAAATGCAACGTTTTTCTTCTCTTGACATTTTTTTACATCGTGCGTTGGTAGGCTTAAAATTTTCATTTTGGTTTAGTTCATGAAAGTTTGTGAATGCTATGACGCCAGTAATTTTTTTTTATCAAAGAAAGTCATGTATATAATTTGTTCGACTTTTCAAGTATTACTAATATTTCTACAGATAATTGTAAAATCTTTAAAAAAGTGGTCTTAAAAATTTTGAAAATGCTCTCATTTTTTGAATTTTTATCCAAAATGTTTGGTTGAAGAACATGACCTTTATTTTGCGACCCTTAAAGAGCGTAATCACAGACAAATTCGTAAAAACCTGTTTTTCGAGTTTAGGGTACCTTAAAATGTGGACGTTTGACGAAAATGGGGGTGGGTAAATTTTACACCAATCTTTTCAATACCTTCTCTAATAAGATTTAAAAAAGTGGTTCTGAGCAAATATCTAGATGTAATTTAGGCGAAAATTTCTGTTTAATAAAATGTTATTGTAGCTTATGCCTTTTTTCCAAAAAGTTATTTTTTCTTATTTTCAATGTTATTTTTTAGGATTTATTTTATGCTTAGCTTGTGTCGTTTCTCAAAAAATCTAAAATTTATATCTATTTTTAATGCTGTTATTTATTAATAAGACAAAATGCAGTATAGTAAGAATCGACTGCATTATTTCTACTTCTACTACCACAGTCTAACTTCATTCTTCATGATGTCAAAATAGTCTAAGTTAATTATTTAATTATTTCAATAAAAATAATTGTTAGATGCTTTTTATGTTGTAAACTGATCAATGAATTATTAACTGATTTTATTAAAACTCACATTCTCTGGGATTAGGTTAAAAGGTTAATTATCAATCAAATGTT
>JAUELO010000355.1:459225-471428 GCA_032357855.1 Amphibolips quercusostensackenii
ACTTAGTTGGAAATTAAATTATTTTTGGATCAAGGTAATTTTTTATTGTTTGTGAATTCGACTATATAGTTGTAATTTCAGCTCTTTGGCTTGGAAGTTGAACTATTTAGTAATAAATTCAACTGTTTAGTCTAAAATCAATTTGCTTGTTTGTTGAAAATTCAATTATTTGGTTCAAAAACATCTGTTTCATAAAACATTACTTTAAGCTTGAAAACTTTTTTTTTATTTATATTTTTTGTTGAAAAACTAAACTATTTTGTTGATAATGCAATATATTTAGACTTGAAATCTCAAGCGTTTTGAATTGCAGTCAATACGATACTTAAAACTTAATTTTACTAAAAAATATTATTTTCACTATGTGTATATAAAAATACATGTGTATGTTTTGTGTTTTGTTTTACGCGCTTATCAATTATAATTAAAGAAAAAAGGTTGCTTCAATAAGGTCCAGGTAGGAGAAGAAGTCGTATTTGTGTTGTCACTCTTGGTGATTCAAGCTTTGTGTAATGATCCGTGATAAAAAAGGGGAGGTGTAGAAAAAGTTATTAAAATACCTCGACGTGATTCTTGAACTGCTGCTTAGCCTAAGACAGTATATATAAAAAAAAACGTTCATTTGAATAAAAAAACAACTGTTTGACTCTATAACAAAGATACAATTTGTCTGAATAATATAAGTTTTGTTTAAGTTAGATAGTGTCGTATTTAAATGAAATAAAAGTTGTTTAATTAAAAGAATATGTTTGTTTTAATTAATCAAATGTTTTCTTGACACTATATCAAAGACAGAATTTGTTTTATTTTAACAAACATTTTTTCTAAGCATAGTCAAGAAGTGGATAATATGATATTCGCTGACCAATAATGACCCCAAGTCTACATAATGTCACAACACTAAGTGCTTCAACAGAAAATTTTTCTGAGTGTTGGTACGAAACAAATCACCTAAAATCTGGTGGACAGTAATGAAACCAAACCTAGATCATACATCAAATCCAGATCATCATTAAAAGGTTTGAACAAACATTTTGCTAGTAAAGGTAAAGAAATCACCTGACATCTACTGATAAAAAATAAAATTAAACCTACATCACTGCATTATAGTTAAAACTTTAAATATTTTTATCAGTGTAGGAAAGAAGATAATCACCTTACACCCACTGATTAATAATGACACCAAACCTACGTCATACGGCAATACTAGAAGCTTCAAATAAAAATCTTTCTGAAGGTAGGTAAGAATCAAATCACCTGAAATCGACTGACCAGTAATGATACTTATCGCACGTCATACCACAAAACTAAGAGCTTGACAAAAACATTTGCTTGATCAAAGGTAAGAAACGAATCACCTTACATCCGCTGACAAATAATGACACTAAACCTAAGTTTCACTACAATAGTATAAGCTTGAAACAAATACTTTTCTAAATCCACTGACTAACAATGACACCAAATCTTTATCATACAACAATACTGCAAACGTCAAACATTTTTGTACGTGTAGGTGAAAACTAAACCACCTGAAAGTTACTGACCAATAATGACACCAAAACTTTAATGAACTATAACACTCAAATATTTTAACAAACAGTTTTCTGAGTAAAGGTAAGAAAGAAATCACCTGATGTGCACTAGCCAATAATTGTACCAAACCTACATTATTTCACAACACTCAAAGCTTTAAACAAATATTTTGCTGCTTGTAGTTAAAAAAATAATTAACTGAAATTCACTGACCAATAATGACACAAAACTTACGTCGTCCCATAATAATAAGAGCTTTAAAGAAACATTTTCCTAAATGCAGATGAGAACCAAATCACCTGACATCCCCTGACAAATAACTATAACAAACCTTCCTCATACCATAACTCTAAAAGCTTCAAACGAACACTTCTCTAAATAAAGACAAGAAACAAATCACCCTGCGTGTAGAAGCCAATAATAATATTAAACATACATTTTTCCAAAACACTGAAAGCTTTGAAGAAACATTTTTTCGAGTGCACGTAAAAAAAGATTCAGCTGATATTCACTGAATAATAACGCTACCAAACCTACATCGCGCCACAATACTGAAAACATTAAAGAAACATTTTCCTCAGTGTTGGTGAAAACCAAAGCACCTGACATTCACTAACCAATAATGACACCAAAACTTCATTATACCATAATACAAAAAGCTCTAAATAAACATTTTTCCTAATGAATGTAAGAAACAAATCACCTGACGTGTATTAGCCAATAATTATACAAAACCTACATCATTCCACGACACTGAAAGCTTGAAACAAATATTTTGCTGAGCGTAGGTAAGAAACGAATTACTTGAAATTTACTGACCAATAATGACACTAAACTTAAGTCATCCAACAATACTGAAAACTTCAAACAAACATTTTTCAAAGTGCACATAAAAACCAAATCATTTGACATCATCTGATCAATAATGAAACCAAACATTCATCGTACTATAACACCAAAAGGTTCAAATAATCATTTTTTTTAATAAAAGCAAAAAACAAATCACCTGACGTGCAGTAGCTAATAATGACATCAAACTTATATAATTCCATAACACTAAAAGCTTTAAACAAACAATTTTTTAAGTGTCTATAAGAAACGAATTATCTGACATTCTCTGACTAATAATGCTACCAAACCTACATCGAACCACAAATCAGAAAACTTTAAACAAACATTTTCCTATGCGTAGATAAAAACCAAGTCATATAACATCCACTGACCAGGTATGACACCAAACCTTCAGCTTACCATAACAACAAAAGCTTCCAACAAACAACTATTGGAGTAAAGGTAAGAAAAGAATTACCTAACATCCACTGACCAATTAACACACCAGACTTACATCGAACCATAACACTCAAAGGTTCAAATTAACTTTGTTCTGAGTGAAATCACCTAAAATCCTCTGAACAATAATGGAAACGAACCTTTATCATACCATAACATCAGATGCTTGAAATAAACATTTTTCTAAGTAAAGGTAAGGAACAAATCACCTGACGTGTACTAGCCAAAAATTATACTAAACCTACATCATTTCACGACACTGAAAACTTTAAACAAACATATGGCTGAGTGTAGGTAAGAAACTGCTTACCTGACATCCACTTACCAATAATAACACAACGCCTACATTATACGATAATAATAAGTCTAAAACAAGCGTTTTTCTAAAAGTGTTTGCAAAAAAATCACCTGACTATCAGTAGCCAGTTTCGAAACCAAACCTATATCATACCACAACGTTAAAAGCTTCAAACAAAATTTTTCTGAATGTAGATAAGAAACGAATGACCTGAATTTCACTGACCAATAATGACACTAAACTTACATCGTATCACAATTCTAAAAAGCTGGAAAAAAACGTTAACCTTAGTGCAAATAAGAACTAAGTCACCTGACATCCACTGACCACTAATGACACCAAACTTTATCATACTATAACACTAAAATCCTCAAACATTTTCCTATTTGTCGGTATAAAAAAAATTACCTGACATTAATTAAATATTAATTACATCAAACCTACATCATGCTACAATACTAAAAAGTTGAAACAATCATTTTTCTGACTGCGGATAAGAACCAAATCCCCTGACATCCACTGACTAATAATAACATCAAACTTTTGTCATACCATAACACTAGAAGCCTAAAACATTTTTCTGAGTGTAGGTAAGAAACGAATTACCTGATGTGCACTAGCCAATAATGACACTAAACATACATCATTTAACAAAAGTTAAAGCTTTAAGCAAACATTTTTCTGCGTTTACGTAAAAAACTTATTACCTGACATTCACTGACCGATAATGACACCAAACTTTCAACATACCAGAACACTAAAGGCCTCAGACATTTTTTCGAGCGTAGGTTAGAAAAAAATTACCTCATGTGCACAATCTAATATTAACACCAAACCTACATTATTCAACAACACCAAAAGCTTCGAACAAAAATTTGTCTGAGTGTATGTATGAAAATTATTACCAGACATTCACTGACCAATAATGACACCAAACCTACATTACACCACAATATTAAAAGTCTGAAACAACATTTTTCTAAGACTAGGTACAAAACAATTTACCTGGCATCCAGCAGTGAATTCTGAAACCAAACCTTCTTCATACCAAAAAAATAAAACCTTCAAACAAACATTTGCTGAATGCAGGTATAAAAAGAATTACGTGAAATCCACTGACCAATAATGACACTAAACCTGCATCATTCCACAACACTGAAAGCTTCAAACAAACATTTTTTAAGTGTGGATATGAACTAATTTACCTGACATGCACTGCCTAATAATGAGACCAAACCTACATCACATTACAATATTAAAAGTCTAAAACAAGCACTTATCTGAGTTTATGTATAAAACAAATCACCAGACATTTAGTAGCCAGTTCTAAAACCAAACCTACATCATACCTCGATAATAAATGCTTCAAACATTTTTTTCAGCTAGATAAGAAAGTAATTACCTGACATTTACTGAACAATAATGACACCAAACCTATACATTATACTAGAATACTAAACGTCTAAAATAAACGTTCTTCTGAGTGATGATACTAAACAAATCACGTAACATCTAGAAGCGCGTTTTGAAACCACACCTACATCATACCACAGCACTAAAATATTTAAAAAAACATTTTTTTGGGTGTAGGAAAGAAATAAATTACCTAAGATCCACGGAACAATAATGACACCAAATTTACGTCGTACCACAATATAAGAAACGTGAAAAACAAACATTTTTCTAAGCGCAGATAAGAACCAAAGCCCCTGACATCCACTGACCACTAAATACACCAAAACTTCATTATACCACAACACTAAAAGTCTCAAGCATATTTCTGAGATAAAGGTAAAAAACAAATTACCTGATTTGCACTAGACAATAATGACACCAAACCTACATTATTTCACAACACTAAAAGCTTCAAAAAACATTTTTCTGTGTGTTGGTAAAAAACTAATCACCTGACATCTACTGCCCAATAATAACTCCAAACCTACATCATACCAAAGAACTGAATGTAAAAGCATTAAAAGCTTCCTAAAATATTTATTCTATCCTTTTTATTCTTCCCAAGATTTTTCAGATAAATTGCTCATCATTTTACCTTATTTGACATGAAGAGCTCTTAATATGTGCCAGGACAGTTGATTCGATTCTCTTAAACTCGCCGAATAATGTGTGTCCTGATGAGTTCGAAGAGCGAAATCCAAGGTAGAGGCACTTGATTCGCGGATCGACGGGCGAGAGACCTTTCCATGTTATAATGAAAACGGTCGGGGTCAGGTTGCGAACGGCGAAATAACCGGGAAACGCCACTTTAAACGTGCAATTGCATCGCCAGGAATCAGACCTATTCCTCTCGAGTCACTCCCCGTCCACCCGCCACCCGCCCCGCGACCCTTCGAGATTGCTGAGCTATTCTCGCGACTGAATGTTTCATTAAGGCCACCCGGTATTGCTCTTAGATAACTCTACGAAGGGTAAATGAAATTTCCGCCATCTCCGATATCGCGCGCCACCCTAACCCCTGCCCTTCCTCCTTTTACCTAATAATTCCTCTTACCCCTACCCCTCCTGGCCACCCAGAAATCCAGCTTTAATCAGAGACCATTCCGCGTCCGACGGAAATATTAGACGAATTCGAAGTTCTTCCTTTTGGCTCCTTTGGACTGTTACTCTCTTACTGTGGTATTCGATGTTTTAAGGAATGCGGATAGTTTGGAAAGACAAAGGAGGTGGCGAAGAGTGAGAAGGAAAAGTTGAACTTGTGTCTTGGGATGGAGCATTTCTCAAGTTTACATTTTGTTGTTACTTAATTTTTTCTTATTTTCAGTTCAAAAGAAAAACTGGTAGAATGAATGGACACTTGAGGACTTTTACCAGTTTCACAATTTGTAAAAAACACTATAGGCGTCAAACGAAATACTAAAATACGAAGAGGGATTACATTTTTTTTTAAATTTAAATGTTTGAATTTCAGTTCTCAAAAAATGGTAAAATATGAAATCCAAGGTCTTCAAAATCAAAAATTTATTGCTTTTGAAAATCAAATTAAAACATTTTCACTTGTTTAAAAAAAATTAAAAGTTTTATATATAGAGCATTAATAATTTGAAAGATTTTCGGAATTTCTGAGATCCCTAAATTCCCTGAATTCCTGAAATATTATGAATTTCCTAAGTTCCCTGAATTGTCTGCATTCCTCGAATTTTGTGAATTTCTGGAATTTTTTAAATTGCTTGAAATCTCTAAATTTTTTTAAATCTATGAGTTGTTTATATCCTCTGAATTCCTTGAATTCTCTAGATTTTCGATTTTCTGGATTTTTTTGATTCTCTGCAATTCTCGAATTGTCTGAATTCATAAAATTTTCTGCATTTCTTGAATTTTATTATTCGCTGAATGTTGTTAATTTCTTAAATTTTCTTAATTACTTAAATTCTTTTAATTTCTTGTATTCTTTAAATTCCTTAAATTCTCTTAATTTCTTTAATTCTTCAAATTCATTAAATTCTGTAAATTCTCTGAATTGCTTGAAGGATCTAAATTGTTTGAATGATCCTGATTCCTGATCTTATCTAAATTCGTTATATTTAATGAATTTCTTAAATTTTTAGAATTCTTTGTATTTACTGAATTCCTAGGATTCTCTGAATTTATTGAATTTTCTGAATTCTTTAAATTCTCTAGAATTTCTTATTTTTCGCATTTCCTGACTTCTCTGGATTTCTAAGATTCTCTAAATTCCTTGAATTTTGTGAATATCTTGAATTCTTTTAATTTGCTGAATTTTTTGAATTTTTTGAATTCTTTGATTTTATTGGATTCTTTCAATGCTCTTAATTCTCTAAGTTTTTTGAATTGCTTAAGTGCTTTAAATTGCTCAAATTTTCTGCATTTTTTGAATTTTCTGTATTTCTTGGATTCCCTGAATTCCTTGAATTCTATGAATTCCTTAAATTGTCCGTATTTCTTGAGTTGTATAAACTCCTAAAATTCTTTGAATTTCTTGAATTGTCTGAATTCCTTGAATTCTGTGAATTTCTAAAATTCTCTGAATTTCTTCAATTTTCTGGATTTTTTTAATCTTCTGAATTTCTTGAATTTAATGAATTTTTTTAATTCTCTAAATTTATTGCAATTTCAAAAACTGTTTAATTACGTGAATTTTCTTAATACATTAAATTTTCTAAATTTCCCAAAAATTTCAGAATTCCTTGTATTTACAGAATTCCTAAAATTCTCTAAATTCCTTAAATTCACTAAATTCTTAGAATTCCTTAAATTTTCTGAATTCCTTTAATTTTTTGAATTTCTGTAATTTTTTCAATTTCTTTAATTCTCTTAAATATCCTTTATTCCTCAAACATTATAAATTTCTAGAATTCTATGAAAATTGTAAATTCTTAGCATTCAAAAAATATCTAAAAGTCTGTTAATTCCTTAAATAGTCAAAATTCCTTAAATTCTTTTGATTCCTAAAATGCGCAGAATGCCTCGGATCCCTTGAATAAATTGAAATCATTGAACTTTCTGAATTCCTTCAATTTTCTAAATTCCAGAAATTCTCTTGATCTTCGAATTATCTGAATCCTTTAGATTGTCTGCACTTCTTAAGGTCTCTGAAATCGTAAAGTTCTCTGGATCCCTGAAAATCTCTAAATTCCTTAAACTTTGTGAATTCCTTAAATTCTCTAATTTTCTTGATTTCTCTAGACTCTAAGCATTTTTCAAATTTCCGAAATTCTCTAAATTCCTTAAATTCTTGGAATTCCTCGAATTCCTTAAGCTTTTCCAATTCACTGAATTGTCTAAATTCCTCTAGTTCTCAGAATTCCTTAAATCCTCTGAATTCATTGGATTCTTTGAACTTCTTGAATTTTTTGAATTTCTTTAATACTCTCAATTCCTTAAATAACCTAAATTTCATGGTTTTTAAGAAATCATTGAATTCTCTTAATTCTTACAATTCTCTAAGTTCCTTGAATTCTCTGCATTCCTTCAATTATTTAAATACCTCAAATATTCTAAAATCCTTGAATTCCTTAAATTCATCAAATTGTCTGAATCCTTTGCATTCTCTGCATTTCTATGATTCTCTGAATTGTTTGAAATCTCTGAATAATTTGAGCTTCGTGAATTCCTAAAATTCTCTTAATTCCTTGAATTCTCTGAATTCCTTGAATTCCTAAATTCCTTGAATTCTCTAAATTTCTATAATTTTCTGAATTCCTTGAATCTTCTAAATTCTTTGAATTTTCTGAATTTCTTGAATTCTCTAAGCTTTTAGAATTTTCCAAATTCCTTGAATTCCTTGATGGTTTTTAATTTATAAATTCTCTAAATTCCTTTAATTCTCTTATTCCATAAATTCTCTGAATGCATTGAATTCTCTGTATAATTAAAATTCTCTAAATTATTTCAATTTTCTGAATTCCTATATTTCTCAAAATTCTTGAAATTTTTTTAATTCCTTTCCGATTTTCTGAATTAATTTAATTCTATCAATTTCTTGAATTCTATAAATTCCTTAAATTCTTAAAATTTATTGTATTCTCTGAATTCCTTGAATTCTCGAAATTCATTGAATTCTCTAAATTCCCTGATATCTTTAAAATTACAAAATTTTCTGAAATCCTTGGATTCTCTGAATTCTTCGCATTCTCTGAATTCCTTCAATTCTATAAATTTTTTAAACTCTCTGAACTCCTTGAATTCTCTTAATTCCTTGAATTCTCTAAATTCCCTTTATTCTTCAAATTCCTCGCATTCTTAGAATTCCTTAAATTTACTGAGTTTTTAAGATTCTCTAAATTCCTTAAATTTACTTAATTTCTTGAATTTCCTTATTTCATCAAATTGTCTGAATTCTTTGAATTCTCTGCATTTCTATAATTATCTGAATTTTTTTGAAATTTATTAATAATTTAAATTTCGTGAATTCCTGAAATTCTCTGAATTCCTTAAATTCTCTAAATTCCTTTAATTTTCTAAGTTCCTTGAATTCTCTGATTTCCTTCAATTCTCCGAATTTCTTGAATTTTCTGAATTCCTTGAATTCTTTGAATTTCTTGAATTCTCTACCCTTCTAAAATTTTCCAAATTCCTCGAATTCCCTGATTGTTCTCAATTCATTGAATTCTTTGAATTCCTTTAATTCTCAAAATCCTGTAAATTCTCTGAACTTATTGTATTCTCTAAATTATTTGAATTCTTCAAAATTATTTTAATTCTTTGAATTCCTTCAATTCTCTCGATTCTTTGAATTTTAAAAATTTCTTTCCGATTCTCTGCATTCCTTTAATTTTCAAAAATTTTTTGAATTCTCTGAATTTCTTGAATTCTCTATATTCATTGAATTCTCTAGATTTTTAGAATTCTTTGAATTTATTGAATTCTCTAAATACCTTTAATTCTCTGAAATACTTAAATTCTCTGGAATAACTGAATTTTTTAAATTCTATGAATTCTCTGAATTTCTTGAATTCTCTGAATTGCTTAAATTCTTTGAATTCCTTAAATTCTCTGAATTCCTTGAATTCTCTTAATTTTTTTAATTCTCTGAACTCCTTTAATTCTCTTAATTTCTTGAATTCTCTGAATTCCCTAAATTCTCTAAATTTCTTGCATTCTTAGAATTCCTCAAATTTACCTTGATTTTACTAAATATCTCGCATTTTCTAAACTGCTTGAATTTTACAAATTGTTTGAATTTTCTGAATTCCTTTACTTTTCTAAAATCCTTTATATCTCAGAATTTCCTAAGCGCTCTAAAATATCTGACGTTCTCTGAATTTTCTAAAATACTTAAATATCCGTAAAGCCTAAAATATTTGAAATGCTCAGAATTCCATAAAAAATTCAAAATTATTGGTATCATCAAAATTCTATGAAGTCTCTAAGTTCCTTAAATTCCTGAATTTATTAAATTCTCTGGATTTCTTGAATTTTCTGAAATTTCTAAATTCTCTGGATTTCTTCGATTTTTTTAATTCCTTCAATTCTCGGAATACCTTAAATTCTCTAAATTCCATAAATTCTCGGAATTAATTAAATTCTATGAATTTCTTCGATTTTTTAAATTCTCTAAATTCTATAAATTCCTTAAAAAATTCTTTAAATTTCTTTAATTTTCTAAATCTTATATATTCTCTAAATTCATTTGATTCTCCTAATTTATTAAGTTCTCTGAATTCATTAAATTCTCTACATTCCTTAAATGCTCAGAATTCTTGCAATTCTCTGAAGTCCTTCAAATCCGTGAAATTCTTAAATTCTATGAATTTCTTCGATTCTCTTTATTCATTAAATTCTCTGAATTGCTTGAATTCTCTGAATTCCTTGAATTCTCTGAATTAATTGAATCTTTAGAATTCCTTAAATCCTCTTAATTACTCAAATTCTCTAAATTCCTTGAGTCCTCTGAATTTCTTGAATCCTCCGAATTCTTCAAATTTTCAAAGTTTCTTTAATTCTTTGAATTCTCCAAATTCCATGAATTCCTTTAATTCTCTGAACTCAATGAATTTTTCAAATTCCCTAAATTCTATGTATTTCTTGAATTCTATGGATTTCTCCAATTTTCTAAATTTTTTGAATTTAATGAATTCTTTGAATGCTTTGAATTCTCTGAATTGATTGAATTCTTCGAATTCTCTGATTTCAGTGAATTTTCTGCATTCCTTGACTTTTCTGAATTCCTGGAATTTTCTGAATTTTTTGAATTCTTTAAATTTTTTGAATTCTTTAAATTCCTTAAATTCTATGAATTCCTTAAATTCTCTGAATTCATAGAATTTACCAAACTTCTTTAATACTTCTGAATTTTTCGGAAATCTTCAAATTATTTTGAACTCCTTAGAATTCAGGGAGTTCTCAGAATTTAAGAAATTTAAATAATTAGGAGAATTTCGATAAATTCAGAAGATTTTAAGACAGTTAAAAAAATTTAGCAGTATTTCAAAGAGATCAAAAACATTTTAAGCAATTAAAAAGAATTACAAATCGTTGAAAAATGAATATTTTTGAGGTAGCTTTCTAATTTCCCAAGACCTTTTTCAAATTTATCTGTAAAAAAATTAACATTGTTGCCTTAAAAATGAAACCATGCATTTTAATTATTTTTTTTTGGTAAGTGAAGAAACTGTCATATTAAAAATTAAAATTATAGTCATTTTTTTTCATATCTACAGGAGAAATCAGTTCAATGTGAATACCAGTACGAAATGAATAATGAAAAAAAGTTACTGGGTTTTGACGAAAAAGGTCTGTGATATTCTTTTATTAATAGCTATCTTAGAAGCTTATTTAATCATCAGCCTTTGCATCTTCATTTTCAAATTTTTTTAAATTGAGAGATAAGAAAATTTTTTGTTAACATGTCAGTAAAAATTTAAATTGCTGACAAAGTACTATTTTTTATTGACTTTAAATTGCTTCCACTATTTTTTAATGGTACTGTTTCTTTAAAGCCTGTAAACTATTCAAAAAGTATTTAAAATTATCGCTGTTTAAATAAAATAAATGTTTTTGAATAACGGTTTCGGATTATTGTTCCAAAAAAATTTTACACAATGCTCTTTGACAACTGATTGAGAAGGCCTAAAATGTAAACATTCACTTTTTACCAGAAAAAATTAAAGCATCTGGATGGAATTGTAACGTGCTATTATTTTTAAATATAGGACTAACGGCTATCATGGCTTCAATTTGGCTTATAATACTTTCCCTACTTGTTAACCACTTATCAATATTAGGACTTGAGAAGTTTTTCTATTGACCGCGTACTGGTTTCTTCTATATTATTAATTGGCAAAAGAATGTCTCACATGCGTTGTAGAGCGCGTATAATAAAGCTACTGCATTCTATGATTTTTGGTGCGACTAAAGACACAGAAGCGAAATAAAAATGACAAATATGTACGACTCGCCTCAGCATCTGCACTCGTAACGATCTCGCATGGGTCGTCATCCGTCAAATTTTTCCACCGAGGACATTCGTTTTACCCTTTAGAAAAAAGGTCTGGGCTTGACTCGAATGCTTGATAGTTACAAGGATGCGTTATCCAAGCAAGTGTGTGTATTTTCGCGCAAGAAGGGTTATAGAAGGTTTATACGTGGCCTAGATCGCGACGAA
>JAUELO010000355.1:504576-531640 GCA_032357855.1 Amphibolips quercusostensackenii
AATGTTAATCAAAATATCATGGTGGTTAAACATAAACATTATGGAGTTGGTGCGGAAAAAATGTCAATTTTTTATGGCGCAAATTTTGAGTTTAATAGATAATATGAGACTAGTCGATCTTTAGATCAACTTTTTACCGACCATATTTCTTAAATTTTTAAGAAAATAATGATTTTTTTTATGCGGGAATACAAATTGATGTCCAGGATGTAAGTATATTTTCTAGGAATTCATCGATAGGTTTTAAAATATGATTTTTTAAAAAGTAATTTCTGTTAATAATTATCCAAGACCATTTGTGGGTAATCAGTTTATTTTAAGGGATTATTAATGTCAATAATTATTGCATAAAGTAAGTATTTTTCTTTCTGAAAATATGAATATTAACTAATAACTTATTCAATAATTTAAAAAATACTTTATAGTTTCAGCACAAAAATTTATTTTGAATTTTTTTAATTATTTTGAAGATTACATGCAAATTTTCAAAAAATTATATAAGTGTTGTTTAGAATACAATATTTGCTAGACGAGCATACGTATTCAGGATTTTCCTTCTTCTCGTAGAAACTTAAAACTGATCCGATAAAAACTCGAACAATTTTGTTAAATTGAAAATGACGAGTGTTCTTTTATAAATTTTTGAGAATTTATTTCTTAAATAAAAAAATCTTTTCAAAATTTTCATTTTTTCGAAAATACAGATAGTTATAAGTAATACATGCCTTGTTAGTTTTGTTTTTCTTAAACCACCAAATTCTTTCATATCTCTTGAAATTTTAAAAATCTCTCAAAATTCTTTAAAATCTTTAAAAATTACATGAAATTTTTGAAATAAATTGAAATCTTCAAAAACTGGAAAAATTTATTACAATAAATCAAATTCAACTTTTTTCTTAAGGTTTTCTGAAAATATGTTAAAATTACTTTAAATATTTGATAAGAGCATTTAAATCTTGTGAAATTCTTTAAAATGCCTGAAAATCCCTTAAGATTTTTTAAATATTCAAAAAATTTTTACAATCCTTTGAAATCGCTGAAAATTTTAAAAACCTTTTTTTTTAAATTATGTTTTTTGCAGTACCTAAAAAGCAGTAATTCTTTTTAGATGAATAGTCTACTATTATAATTTTTATTGAATATTTCTATTTATCTTATTGAAAATGTTACTTTTTAGCTAAAAATTTAATTATTTTGATTTAAATCTCACAATTTTGGATGCAAAGTCATTCTGTTTAGGTTGAAAATTAGAATTTTTATTCAAAAACTAACTTTCTTGTTGGAAATTTAATAATTTGGTTGAATATTTTTTCTTTCTTGACAGCGAAATTATTTATGCTTGGAAATTCACTTATTTATATAAAAATTTATATCTTTGGGTAGCAATTTTATTTTTTTGTTTAAAAATCAATGGTTTGTGTGAAAATTTGATTAAAAATTTAAAAATGTTATCAAAAATGTATCCTTTTTCATTGCAAATTCAAATATTTTGCAAAAAATTCGTCTTTTTGGATTGAAAATTCGACTTCTGGTTAAAAATTTCTATTTCCGTTATTAAAATTTAACTGCTTTGTAAAAAAATCAAAAATTGGATTTGAATATTATTTCTTTCTTAACAGAAAAATCTTTATTAATTGAAAATCTATATCTTTTGGTACCATTGTCATCTTTTTTTTTATTAAAAGTGTTTTTGTTTGATTGAAACCTAAATTGTTTATCTTTGAACTTTTAATTATTTGGATAATAATTTCTCCCTTTTGGTAGAATTGAAATGTTTTCATTTAAAATTAGAATATTGCTGGTAGAAATACCATTTATTAAATTTATTGTTTAAAATTGATTATTTTTTTATTTAAACTTTTTCATTTTTTAATAAAAATAACAGTTTTCTAGTTGGAAATTTAACTACTTGGTTAAATTTTTAACGACCTCATCAAAAATGAATTTTTCTTTGTTTGAACATTTAATATTTTAGTTAAAAATTGACCTGTGGTGTTATAAAATTAGCTTTTTTGATAGAAATTCTTTTTTTTCAGTTGAGAATGAATCTTTTTGGTTAAAAATTTAACTATTTTATTTTTGGTTATTAATAGCTTTTTTCATTAAAAAATTAGACTAATTGCTTTAGTGTTCAATCGTTTTATTGAAAATTTAGTTTTTCGTTGAGGATTCGTCATTTTAGCTAGAAATGTCTCTTTTATTGCAATCTTTATATTTTTTTCAAAATTCCTTCTTTTTCTTAATTAATATATATTTTGCGCCAGGAATTTATATTTTTAAGTAGAAAATTTAACTACTTGCTTCAAAATTAAACTACTTTATGTAAAATCAATATTATAGGTTGAAGATTTTTATGCTAAAGATTTAATTTTGACAAAAAAAATAATTTTTAACAAAATAGTTGCATTTTCAAACCAAAATATAAATTTTCAACCTGAAACCTTTATTTTTGATAAAGAAGTTTAACTTTGAGCTAAGCTGTTAAATTTTAACCTACTTTCCTTAGAGATAGACTATTTTGTTAATAAATAATTTTTTCCATGATAACAAATTCAACAGTTTTTTTGAAAATCCGTTCTTTTCTTTTATTAAAGACTTTAAAAAATAATCGTTAAATTTTCAACAAAATAATTTTGTGTTTCATTAATAGATGAGTTTTAAATCAAGTGTAATTTGATTCTCAAAAGGATGAATTTTCAATCAAAGTGTTAAATTTTCGATCAAAAAAGATGGCTAAACAAAACAGTGGAATTTGAAACCTGCAAAAATGTATTTTTAACAATAATGAAATAGTTACATTTTTTGTCTTAAGAATTCATATTAATCAAAAAATATTTTTAATAAAATGCATGCATTTTTAACCAAGTAGTTATATTTTCAGATGGGAAAAAGATTAATTTTTAATTAAAAATAAAGTTTTTTTAAAAATTGGAACAGCTATATTTCTGGTAAAAATTGTTAAAATTATCCATCCTAAAGATGAATTTTTAATTAAAATGTCTAATCTTCATTAAGAAACTGAATTTTGACAAAGTAGTTTAATTTTTGACCAAGCAGTTAAATTTTCAAACAACAAAAATTAAATTTTAATAAAAAACTGTAGCATGCATTAAAAAATATAAATTTTGATCAAAATAGTTTAATTTTGAACAAACAAGATGAATTTTTAACGAGAAAGATGATTTTTTTACTGAAAAGACTGTTTATACAGATAACCGCGAATTTTCAACAGTATACATTTTTAACTAAAAAGAATAACTCCTCAAACAAATGATTGAATTTATAACAAAAAAGGTAATTCCTTAACCAAAAATAGAATAATTACAATTTCGGTTTTAAGAATAAATTTTTAACAAGAAAACGCATTTTTTACTAGTTAAAGTGACTAAAAAAGACAAATTCTTGACAAAATAGCTGAATCCACAGCCTAAAAAATGAAGTTTTTAAAAAGATTAATTTTTTTCTAAAAAACACGAATTTTCAACAGAATAGATAAATTTAAAAAAAACGGTTGAATTAGTGAGCCCAAACCATTAATTTTTAAGAAACAAGTTTTTTTCAAATTTAGGTTATTTTTTAAATAAATAGTTTAATTTTTAACTAAATATTTGGATTAGCTACCATAATAGTTAAATTTTCAATAAAAATATTAATTCTAATCGAAACGTGTACTACTTGATATTTCAACTAAAAACGGTTTTTACTTGAATAAAAGAAAGTTGAATGCAAACAAAAAGAAACAATTTTCAACCAAATACTTAAATTGTTTACCAAAGAAATGAATTTTTAAAAAAGACATAAGCTTCTGAGTAGGAAGACAAAGTTTATACAAAAAACACAAATTTTCAACAAAATACATTAATTTTAATTAAAAAATATAAATTTTTTACCAATTAGTTAAATTGTTAACTAAAAAAGGTACATTTATAACTAGAAATATAATAGTTAAATTTTTATTTTAAAAAAACATTATTTTCAACCAAGCAAGAAAAAATTTTTAACGAAATAGTTAAATTTTTAACCAAAGATATGAATGTTTAACCAAGAATATTAATTCATAACCAAAAAGTTTAACTTTTATACAAATCTTTTTATTTTTAAACCAAAAAGATGATTGTTTAACCAAAAAGTTACAGATTTAACAAAGTAATAAAATTTTTAACGAGATAGACAAATTTTTCAACAAAAAACAAAACGAAAAATCGAGAAAAATAGTAAATTTCTTGAATACAAGAAAAATCGTATATTCTTCAAAAAGGTTAAAAGAGAGGAATATGAGAAAGAGTTTAAGGTCTAAAATATCATAGTGATTTTCAAATTTGTTAAGTTACTATTGAACTGTTGCGTTGCAGGGACATCTTTTTCAAAAGTCGTGTTTTTTTTTTTAAATTCATTGTCGAAAAACGTACTAAACATTATTTGAGTTCATAATGTCACACAATGTGACCTCCCCCCCTCAAATATGTACCGTAGTTTATGCACGACCTCTTATTTTGGTATAGTTCGGAAACTATTTTGAAACAGTTCAGTAAATATTTTGGAACAGTTCGGTAACTATTTGAGACAGTTCATTAACTATTCTGGAATAGTTCGGTAATTATTTTAAAACAGTTCGGTAGTTTCTCAAGAAATAAATTTATCTTTGTTTGCGCCACATTTCTATTCCACAATCGTCATACTGGGATCTAGCTTGCAAGACAGAAGATTTAAATTCATGAGCGGCGAAGGAATTTCAATAAATGTCATCCGGATTGCAGACAATGATCCTGAGGCAATGCGGATATCCGGAACCATTTTTATCAGTGCAGCCTCGTTCTTGAGGACAAAGTATCATCGACAAGAGCGAATTGTCATTTTGAATGGGTGGACCCGTACAATCGTACATTAATAAATTTCTTTTATTTCGTTCTTCCCTCCCAGCAGGTAAATATTCACGTCGTCCCAGAGCGCTGAAAAACTCTTCAAGTCTAATGAAATTCTATTGTTTCAACGAACGCTTTTTCAACGAGAAAGCGGCCCACAGTGGCCGGTTGTGCCGTCTCGCTTGCTCTCGGTCTCGGCATTTCTACGGGATCACGTTAATTAATTTTGGCGCTTGCGTCACCGAGTGGTGATAATCTTGCCGGAGTCGTCCGAGTGGCGCGAACGCTGATTAGCTTTGAATTAACATACAATGAGAATCAGTCGGATCAGGCATTCAGGCAGGCCGTGCACCCATCGCTCCCCCCAGCGGTTATCAATCGTCAGGATCAACTCCCCCGCACCACGTGACTAGCCTCGCAGACATTTGACTTAATCAGTAATCGCTAATTGCCCGGCTGACGCGCTCACAGACCAACGCACGAGGAAACATA
Organism: Amphibolips quercusostensackenii; assembly: GCA_032357855.1. NCBI lineage: Eukaryota > Metazoa > Arthropoda > Insecta > Hymenoptera > Cynipidae > Amphibolips > Amphibolips quercusostensackenii. The sequence goes on from JAUELO010000355.1 coordinate 509,931, forward strand.
TGCAAATCGGAGGGGATTATCTATCCCGGGACAATTAGACGAGTATTCCTGCTCACGCCTATAATGCCACTTCCGGTTTCAAAGTTCCCGAAGAATTGTTGAAACTGTGGAGCTGAAGAAAAGGGCGATTGGCACCTGTTACTTCCGGTTTCGTAATCCTTTATATAAAAACACGTAATTTTCATGTCATGATAGCTGCCATTTTGTAAGTCATAGGGTGATCTCTTTTTTAAATTTAAAATTAATAGAACTGAAAAAGTAAATTTCTACTTTTATCGATCACCGATAATTATTTCGATTATCGACTGTGAATGATTAGGTAAAATGATCAATTTTGTAACTAAATAATTATTATGCGTAATAGAATTTTATTTTATATTATGCGTAATAGATGAATGACAACTAGTGTCAGCTTGTGGCGCCACCTCTGTGCTATATTATAAAGTACAATTTATGTATTTTAAGTGAGCGATTAACTCTCCTTAAACACAGATTTTAAAAAATGTAGTAAACATTATTTGAAAATTTTAGTTAATTGCTATTTATGTTGTGAAATGATTAATTAATATATATGTACATATGTTTTTTTAATTAGTTGTGAAGGTTATCATTAAATTAAATGTATGGAAATGAAATTTCAAATTTAAAAAAAAATATATTGAAAGCATTAATTGAATCTTTCAATGAAAATAATTGTTTAATGCCTTTCATGTTGTTGACTGATTTATTACTTATCAACTAATTGTATTAAACACTTTCTGAAATAATATTAAAAGGTTATTAATAAATCAAATTTTCAAAAAATGGAAGTTCAAATTTGAAAGAAAATATAAAGCAAAAATTTTTCGAATATTTTAAGGAAAATTACTGTTTAAAGCTTCCTATTTTGTGTTTAAAGTTATGCAATTAAATATTGGCTAAATGTTTTGTGCAATGAAAGCTTATTTTTATTTAAAATACCTTTATTTCAATTATGTAATTTTTGTCAAAGTTCGTGAAGTTGAAAAGTAATTATCTAAATTCAATTTTTGAAATTATATGTACGTATGTTTCAATTTTTTCTGTAGTCAGTAAAAAAGGTTATTAATAATTAAAGTTTTTAGTAATGCAATTTTAAATTTAAAATATAATATAAAGTAGAAATTATTTAAATGTTTCAATAAAAATAATATTCAATGCTTTTTATGTTGTCAATTGATTAATTAATTAATAATTTATTCTTTTTAAAATTACATTTTCTAAAAAAGGTTTAAAAACTTATTGACAGAAGAAATTTTCGGAAATGAAAGTGTGAATTTAAAGAAAAACATAAAGCAACAATTATTTGAATGTTTTAATGGAAATTATAGTATGATGCTTCTTATTTTGTGCACTGATTAATCAATTATTATCTGATGCTTTTTTTCGAAAAATCAAACAACATAAAGTTGAATATTAATTATTTTACAATTGAGAAACATATATTTATTATTTAGTTCAAGGTTATGTAATTTAATATTAGTTATAATTTGTACAATAAAAGTTTATTTTTGATTAAAAATACTTTTATGACAATTATATAATTTTCTTAATTTTTGCAAGGTTGTGAAATGATTATCTGAATTTCATTTTTAGAATTATATCTGCATATGTTTTAATTTTTTCTGGGATTAGTATAAAAGTTTAACAATAAGTTAAATATGTAACATAAATGAAATTTCAAATAAAACACACACATATATATATATATATTTATAATGTCAAAAGTTTTTGAATGTTTCAATAAACTGTTTGATTTATTATTGTCGAATTAATTTTGTTAATAATATTAGATTACATAAAGATTTAATTTAAATGGTTTCTTTAATTAAGTAAAACAAATTGATTATTTACCCCAAAGTATCGCAATTAAATATTGTCTATTATTTTCATTAAAAAATTTTATTTTTCCTTTAAAATACCTATGTTGCAATTATATATTTTTTCAAATGTTTGTGCTGTTGTTAAATAGGTATCTAAACCTAATTTTCAGACTTTTATTGACATATATTTTATTTTATTTTTAATTCAGTTTTAAAGGTTATAAGTAAATTGAATATGAATAGAAATGCAATTTTAAATTTAAAAAATGTATATATATATATATATATATATATAATGTAAAATTTATTTGAATGCTTCAATAAAAATAATTGTTTCAATGCTTTTCATAATGTGAACTGACTAGCTAGTTATTTTATTATTCTATTGAAACTTACATTTTTTTGAATTAGTATGAAAGGTTACCAATAAATCAATTTCTTAAAAATAAAAAGTCCTTTTCAACCAATTTAACTGATTTACCTTTTAGGCTGATTAACTAATTATTAACTGATTGATTTTTTTCACAATATTGAATTAAGTAAAGATTGAATTTTGATTGTCTTTAATAGTTACATTTTTAGCTTGACAAATTAATATTCACGAAAAAAATTTTCTAACAAAATGCATGTTTTCAACGAAATGCATGTTTTTAACAAAATGCATGTTTCCAACAAAAATTTTGAATTTATATCCTTAAAGATGAATTTTTTAAACTGAAGAATCATTTTCTACCAAAAGGACAGATTTTTAGCGAAATAAATGGATACTTAACAAAATAGTTATATTTGCAACAAAAACCATCAATTTTCAAAAAAAAGTTAATTAAAAAAAATCCTCCTTTTTAGTTGAATATAAAACTCTTTTGTTAAAAAATCAATTTTTTGTTGATGATTCCCGTTATTATCAAAAAATTTATTTTTTTTTGTTCAAAATTGGTCATTTTTAACTAAAAATTGAAAATTGTAGTGACTGGATCAAAAGTTATGCATTTTCGTGATGATCTATTTTTTTCGTACAAAATTAATCTTCTCAGTTAGAAAAAAAAAATTTGGCTGAAAAATCTACTGTTTGATTTTTGTAGAAAATCCGTTTCTTTGGCATAAAAATTCAACAATTTAGAAAAAAGTTAAACTGTATGGTCAAAAATTCACCTTCAAAAATTTGTTGTTTTTCTTTTAGTCCAAAATCAATTTTTTATATAAAAATGCAGATCTTCTATTTTTGTTGCAAAATCTTCTATTGTAAGTTGAAAATTCAACTATTTGGTAGAAAATTCACGAATTTTGATTAAAATATCTAATAAAAAATTTATGAATTTAAAGTAAATTGTATTAAATTATTGAATAAATTATTGATAACTAATAAATAACTAATAAATAACTAATTATTCTAAAGTAAAAATGCTGACACCTGGTTGAAAATTGATCTGTTTTTGCTGAAGATTCAACTACTTTTTAAATATAAGTCCTTCTTGTTGATTTCAACTGTACTTTGTTTATAATTAATATCTTTTATTAGAATATTAAATATAAAATTATTTGAAAATTTATGATTTTTTCATAAAAAATAAAGTACATGTTTCAAAGTTGAACGTCTTTGTATAAAAATAATATTTTTCTTTTTTTTTTTATTGAAGATTTACCATTTTAGTTTGAAATCAACTTAGTCGTCGTGAATTATCTCTTTTTTTAAATTTATTTGTCAGGTTAAAAATTCAACTATTTTGTAGAAAATACATCTCTCTAGCTTAAAAATTCAATAGTTTGATATTAGGTTACTGCAAATAAAACGGTGTTTTTTGCATTTTATTTTAGTTGATATTTCATTCCAAAAATTATTTTATTTTAACTAAAAAACTTATGAATTTATTTTTAAATACTCAATTGAATAGTAGAATCCTCAAATAAAAAATATGAATTTTTATAAGTTACATAATATATATAAACTCAAAAGCAACCATTTTATCTGCAGCAGCCTAACAAAATATGAAACTATTTAATAACAAATTTATTGTTTAGTTTTGATTCAAAATTAATTTTCTGCTTTGAAAATGTAGCTATTCCATTGTTGGTTGAAAATTGTTTCTTTATGTGTTGAGAATTCATTTATTTCATTTAAAACTTATGTATTTCGTCTAAAGTTTGTCTTTTGGACGAAAATAAATCTTCTTTGTTAAAAATTCATCTTTGTAAATCAAAAGCTTAAACATTTGGTTATAATTTCAACTATTTTGTCTGAAGGTTATTTTGTTAAAAATTCATATATTTTGTTAAAGCAATATTTTGCGTTTGAAAATTCAACTCCTTTCTGGAAAATTTTATATTTTGGAATAACATCCATCTTCTACGATAGAAAAGTCATCTTTCTTAATGTTGTCCTCTCCTAGCAACACTTTGTGAAATCAGATCACCCCTCCTCCCTACCTTCAGAGCGTCAACGTTTCCTTGACAATTTTGAGAAAGCTGTAAACAATCAAACATTTATAAAAAATAATCGATAATTATAAAGAAAAGCGAATGAAAACCGTTGATGTAGCGCACAATGCGCTGCATATTCATGAGACATAAGAAACCGAGCAACTAACGAGTCGTTAGTTCTTATAAGTGATAATTCATTTATCTTTCTGGAACAGTCTTATTGCGGCCGAGTGATCCTGAGCTGGTATGGCTCGACCGCGACCATTGTTAATTCTTGTCTGACTAATTATGGAAAAATAGTTCATTTTACACGGGGGACCCTCGCGGATAGACGGAAGACCATTAGCTGTTCTACCGTTTAGTCCCCATACTTCGAAGAATCGAATGCTTGGACGGATCCAAGCGTGGAAAAGGAGTTTTATACCCACGAGAACTGCAAAATTGGATAAATCGTACAACTTTTTCTGACGTTCTTTTCTACTTAATGGCCCGAGTGTTATTGCATTCTCACTGCACATGCAAGAAAATATGTTATTGCACTGACTGAAAAAAGGTTGTAAGATCCAGGCGCGGATCCAGAGAGAATTTCTAAACAATTCTTATTAACAAATACACAAATATTTTAGAGTGGCTTCTAAAAACGAAAGAAATTTTTTAGTTATTTTTGGGTCAACAAACGTTTTTATAAAACGTAAAAATTTTTATTTTTTACTTACTGTGTTAAACTTTCTGTGTTTTGAAACCGTTGTCCCCTCCTAGCAACACCTTGTGACGTTACAGTATCCCCCCCCCCACCTTTAGTCGCACTTTTTTTGAAAATTTAAAAAATTTGTGAACAAGTTATTATGTTATTATACTTGTATTCATTATACTTCGTTTGAGAAAAATGTCTAAGTTAAATATTGAATACTTAACTACAAAATAAAAAAATTTGAAACATTGGAACTCTTGTACGCTTATAGTATAAAGAATTAGATCTTTTTTTAGTAATTAATTAATTTTTTGATAATTCTTTCATTAAACAATTTTACTAACATTTTTTGAACTGACAGTTCCGTTTCCTTGTCTAACAAAAGCCAGGTTTCTTTTCTTCAAATTTCTTTAGATCAGCCTCTAAAATATTCCACCCAATTTTTGTAAAAGAGCTCATAACTATTGAATGATTTCCAGTGTTAGTTATGTAGTTCTGTACTGCAAACCCTACATTTAAAGATCGAAATTTCAATCTCTTAACATTTTTTATACCAAATATTTTATACATGGAATAAAAAACCTTCTGGTTTAAACTGGTAAAATTTTACTTTATTATTCTCACAGCAACCGCAGAGTAATTTTTTTTTTGAGAATAGAAAAAGAAACCTGTTTGAACTGAAAAATTTATTAAAAGTGGCTAATGTACATTAGTAATGTGACCAATGTTTTTTTCTTTAATTTAAAAAAATTTGAATGTATTCGATGTAATTTCTTAGAATTCCAGGAGAATTGTAAATAATTAAGGATGAAACTCCAAAGAATTCAAGGTAACTTTAAAAGACTTCAAAAGAAATTAAGTAGAATTAAGTAAAGATGAAAAAATTCAAGCGAGTTAAAAAATTAAAGATGATTTTTAAAAAATTTTAAGAATTTTTGATAAATTATGAAAATTGCAGGCTTAATTTCAAATAAATTTAAACAAATTGCAGAAAATATTTGAAAATCTCTTCAAATCTTTGCAACCCTACAAAATCCCAGAAAATTTTTTATAACTGTATGCATATTTTTTTTAATCACTTAAGATTATTAAAATTCTTGAAAAATTTTAGAATTTTTTAAGTCTCTTAAAAAATCCTTGAAAGCTTTTAAAATAGCCTGAAATATTTTTAATCCTTAAAAATTTTTTTTAAGCCCTTGTGAATTTATTGGAATCTTTTAAATAATCCTAAAATCCTGAAAACTGTTTAAAAATCTTAACAAATACACTGAAATAATTCAGAAAATCGTTTCATTTATTCTAAAATTCTAGTAAAGTCTTTACATCCAATGAAAATCTTTAAAATCCTTTTAAATTATTCAAATGCTTAGGGATTTGTTAGAAAATGTTTAGTCTTTTCAAAATTACTTGAAATCTTTCATAATACACTAAAATCTTTTAAGTTCATTGAAATCCTAAAAATTTTTTTAAATCCTGGCAAATTTATTAAAATATGTTTAGAGTTTTGCGTCTTTTAAAATGGCCCCCAAAGTATTTTAAATAGCTTACAAACTTTTTCAGTCCCTTCAAAATTTTTAAACCTCGTGAAAATTACTTAAAATTCATTTAAAGAACCTGAAATAATTTGGAATCGCTTTTAATTATCAAAATCTATTGAAAATTCTTAGGAATCTTTCAGAATACCTTAAAATATTTTAACTTCCTTTACATTCTTCAAAATACCTTAAAACTTTTGAATGTCCTTAAAAGTACCTTAAAATCATCAAATCCTTTGAAATTCCTGAAATTATTGAAATCCGTTTAAATCTCATCGAATATTTTCAAATTTTCTGAAATATTTTGAACAATCTAAAATAAAATGGAATCTCCTAAAACCTTTTAAAGCTCACATTATTGTAATCTGCTAAATATTTTTAAAATCTTTAAAGATACCTTAAATATTTTTAAAAAATTCAAAAAAATAATTAAATAAGTATAGGCTTGAATTTGATAGTTGTTAACCCATGGTTGAATTCATTGAAATAAAAGTGAAAATTTTAAAGATTTTAAAGATTTCACGGCAGTACAAGGAATTGCACAAGAATTATTTAAGGGATTTAATATTTTTCGAAAGATTTAAAGTAATTTTTCATGGATTTTATAAAAAGATTCTAAACATTTTATAATATTTTTATAAAATGCACAGAATTTCACAAAATGAAATGAATCTTTATCTGAAACAGTTAAACATCCAAACTATCAAAAATTTGCTTTATTGAAAAAAGATAAATTGTAAGCCAAAACCTAAATAATTAAATTTAACTTTAAAAAAAATAATTTTCTAAAAAGCAGATGAATTTTTAATCAAGACTGTGAAATATTCAACTGAGATGTTGAATATTTAAATGAATAAATTAAACTTTAACCCCAAAAAAAATAAATTTTTAACAAAAAGATTAATTTCTACTAAGAAGGATGAATTTTTGACAAAAATTTAAAACAACATTAAATAATTGGATTTTGAGTCAAAAAATGAATGTTCAACAAAAGAGGTGAGTTTTTAATTTATATTATGGGATATTTGATGTGTATAATAGTAAGATTTTCCGTTGAAAAAAAAGTTAAACTAAAAAGGAAACAAATTTTTAACAAAATAGTTCAGTTTTGGAAAAAAATTTTTTTCATACAAAGAGAAAACAATCTTTTAAACAAATAGCTCATTTCTCAACTCAAGGAATGGATTTTCTTCAAAACTATAAATCTTAAAAAAATATAATTTTTGACAAAAGAGTTCAACTTTTGACTTAGTAATTTTATTTTTATCCTGATAAATGAATTTTTAAATAAAATGATAAGTATTTAATCAGAATACTTGAATTTTGAACCTATGAGGAAAATTTTTTCAGGAGAAGATTAAAATTGAAAGAAATAGATAATTTTCAATATTCAAGCATAATAAGGTAAATTTAGTTCAAAAATTACCTTCAACGAAAAAAAATAACTTAAAAAAATAGATAGATTTTCAAAGTGATTAAATTTTACTTTGAATTATAAATCTTTGATTAGAAAAGTTTAATGTCAAATAAAAAAGATTAATTTTCGACTTAGATAATTATAAATATTTAAATCAAATAATTCATTTTTGACCGAAAAGATTAATTTTCAACCAAGAAGATTCATTTCTACTAAAAAAGACGAATTTTCAATTAAAAATCATTTTTAATAATTAAAAATTTACAATGATTTTTAACAGGAGAATTTAACTTTTAACCAGGTAATTTTATTTCCAACCAAACCGATGAATATTTAACTAAAATCATAAATATTTAACTGAAATACTTAAATTTTCAACCGACAAGAAGAATTTTTAGACAAAAAGATTAACTTTTTTTCATTAAGGTATTTGATTAAATTTTTCCTTATCTCAAAGGATTCTATAGTGCTTCAAATATTTCTGGATATTTATAGGAATATTATCAAATTTTATTATTATTCCACGGGATTTTAACGGATTTGGTATTTTAATGGATTTCAAAGAATTTATTCACAGGAATAGAGAGATTGTAAAGGATTTCAAAGATTTCAAAAGATCTTAAACACCTTGCATAGATTTCAAAAATACTAAAGGCTAAAAATGAAAAAATGTTAAAATTTTTATTGTCAAAGTTATTAAAAAATGAAATTTTTTGACTTTGATAACAAAACCTTGACATTCTTGAACAAATAAACTGATCCTAATAAAATTTTAGCATATTACAGTTAATTTAGTTCACTTAGGTTTATTGTAAAATAATTTATATCAAAAATAATTTTTCATAATTATTAAATAAATTATCGATAAAGAATCGCTATATAATCAAGTTATGGGACTTTCGAATAACTAAAAAAATATCATTATGCAATAAAACCCTATATACCCCCCACATATTGTCAAACAAATTTGTTTTAAGCAAATTATTTGTTGAAAGAATGTTTCCTATCATTTTTATAATTTTAAGTTTTGTAAGTGAAATCGCTATAAAATTAAATAAAAACAATATAATGAAAAAAAAATTTTTTTTGAGACTATTTTTGTTGATATTATAAACAAATTTGATGAACAAATGCATTATTCAGGCATTTTTCTACAGAACATTTCTTTTTTCTCTATGTCCATTTTTTAAATGAGTAACTTCATGAGAATTTCAATTAAACTAATAATTTGTCACTCAATGTTTTGATTTTTTTCAACGAATTCAATAAACTAATGCATTATTCAGGCATTTGTCGAGAGCAAAATTTTTTTTCTTTCATGACAACTTTCTTTATTCGGAACTTTATAATCATTTCAACAAATTTCATATGTTTCCTAATAATTTTTATAATTTTTACAAACAAATTAAATCAAAAATGCATTTTTGTAGCATGTGGCGACGAGAAAATTCTTTTTGTTGGATGTCAGACTTTTAAATTTGAATTTTTATAATAAATTTAGCTATACTTATGCTTGATTATGAATTTTATTATTTTGTAAAACAAATTCAACAAACAAATGCATTATCTGCGCATCTGTGGACGGAAACATTAGTTTTTTTTTTATTTGATTTTTTGATGCCTTTTTAATTGGTAACTTCATGATAATTTGAGCAAAATTCATAATGAGTTGAAAAATTTTATTTTTTGTTTCAAAATAATTTGTCATAACAGATTACTGAATAATGCATTTGCTTACTGAATTAAAAGAAAATTAATTAATTTGATAATTATAAATTTTGCTGAAATTATCATGAAGTTCCCAATTAAAGTAGTTGACATGAAGAAAACGAATTTTTCTGTCGAAAAATGTCTGATTATTGCATTTGTTTACCAAATTTGTTTTTAAAAATCATAAAATTTATCTAACAATTATAAATGTTGCTGAAATTGCCGTAAAATTTCAAAATAAAAGGACTGGCATTTAAGAAAAACAAATGTTTCTGCCGAAAAATGCCGAAATAATGCATATGTTTATTGAATTTATTGAAAAAATCATAATCATAATATTCACAAAATAATATATTTGAATAAAATTATCATAAAGTTCCTAATAAAAAAAATTGACATAGAAAAAAACGAATTTTTCTTTCGACAAATGCCTGATTATTACATTTGTTTATTAAATTTGTTGAAAGAACCATAACATTTATCGAATAATTATGAAAGTTGCCTAAATTGTTATAAGGTTTCCAACTAAAAGGACTAGCATTAAAAAAAAAGGAATTTTCCTGCCGAGAAATACCTGAATGATGCATTTCTTAATTAGATTTGTTTAAAACAAATATAATAATAATTAAAAAATTATGAATTTTACTAAAATTATTATAAAATTTCTATTGAAAAAAATGTACATAGAAAAAAACGAATTTTCCTGTAGAAAAATGCTTAAATAATGCATTTGTGTATTAAATTTAATTATATTATTAACAATAATAATCACAAAAAGAAATTTCCTTATCATCGTATTGTTCTCATTTAAATTTCTTGCGATTTAACTTAAATAAAATAAGAAAAATAATATAAAATTTTGGAAGATATTCTTTCAACAAATAATTTTTTATAAAATTATTTTTTTTAATTATATGATATAAAAAAATTAATGAATAATGACACTCTATTAAATTTAGGTAATTTCAATCATTTTCATGTTATCGACGAGCATCAGGAACATTAGATAGAAAAAATGGCAATTTTTTTCGTCATATTTGTACTTTCATAAAAAAATTAAAAGCCTGATTTAAATATCAGGCTCAGAAACTTTTTTAAAAATTTTATCAGCCGTTGTTGTAGATTTTTGTTGTTGTCCAAATCGGTTAATATTTATGGACTCTACATCATTTTGAACAAAAAAAGTCATTGCGGTGCTTTGACACGCACAATCAATTTTCAGCGTATACTGTTCATCCGATTTAAGCATTTTTTTCAAAATAAATGCTTTCATATTTTAAAAAGATTTCTATAATCAGATTTTTTCAATAAATATAAAAATTATTTCTTGTTGGTAAGAATAATATAAGAAAAGTGTTATTGTGTTATAAACCAATTAATGCAGGAAAGACATTTTTTGGGATTGTCAATGGTTAGCTCATTGAAATCATTACATTTTTCATAAAATATGAGAAAAATGAATGTTTCATTACCATTAATTGAGGAAAGATTCCTTTTGGTGATTGTTTAAACAATTTTTATAAACCAATTCACATTTTGACGACTTTTCAATTGATAGGATTAGTTTTTGTTCACGGAATCAACTAGGCATGTCTTTCCGATGACTCTTTGCTATAATACTTTGCAAATTGACAGAATTAATAATTGTTTGAACAATTTTTATACAAAACGTCACAGTTACGATGAATAAAACCTATTTATTGTTACTGTGAATTTGTTTATGAAAATTACTTCAATAGTAAATAATTATTGTTGACAATTTGAAAATTACAATAGGAAAGAGTCATCGGAAAGACATATATCGTAAACAAAAATTGAGCCTGTTCATTAAAAAGTTGCAAAACTGCGAATTTCTTTTAAAAAATTGTCAAAATAATTACTAAAAAGCTTTTATTTATATACAAACAAGAATGATTTTCTACCTGATAGCTTAATTTTCAAGTTATGAAAAATTTTTTCACCAAAAATGAAATAGTTACATTTTTAGATAGAGAATTAATTTTTAACCAACAGAAACTAATTTTCAATAGAATCAATTATACTTTCAAATGAATAGTATAATTTTTAACTAAGTTGTGAATTTTTCTACTGAAGCAGTTTAATTTTCAAAAAAATATAAATCATTGATAAAAAAGTTATTTTACGACCAAATAATTCAATTTTTAACTAAAATAATGAATCTTCAACCAGAAAAGGCATTTTTCACAAAAAAGTTTTCTTTAAATCAAAATAGATGAATTTTTATCCGAGCTGTTACACTTTCAACTAAAACTATAAATCTTCAAGAAGGAAAATTTATTTTCTACCAGAGAAAATCGAATTTCCACTAAAAATGGAATAGTTACGATTCCAGTTTAAAAAATTAATTTTTAACCAAAAACCTTGCTGTTTTTTGGTTTGAATTTGAATTTTTTATTTTTTTTAACCAAAAAGGTAATTTTTAACAAAGAAGATTAGTTTTCCGCAAATAAAAAGATGAATTTTCAACCAAATAGTAGAATTTAAGGAAAACAAGCAAATTAATTTAAACCTAATAGTTATGTTTTCAACTAAAAAGTTTACTTTTTAACAAATAATTAAATTTTCAAAGAAATGGTCAAATTAAAAAAAATTAGTCTTTAATCATAGGCACTTGCATTTTCAAATAAATAGTTGAATCTTCAAGCAAAAAAGAGAAATTTAATAGAAAACATTTGAATTTTTCACAAGAATGATGAGTTTTCAATCGCAAACTTTTCTAACAAAAAATATGAATTTTTAACCCAGAAAAGATGTTTCTTTATAATACAAGACAAATTTCTAACAAATAAATTAAATTTTCAACCAAAAAAGATGACTTTCTAACAAAATAGTTGGATTTTTAGCAACATTGTAAAATTTCAACCACATACTTAAATTTTCTACCCACAAAGCCGAATTTTAAACCACATAGTTGCATTTGGAACAAAATAATTCAAGTTTTAACAAAATATTTGCATTTTTTAACTCATATTTAAATTTTCGATCTACAAATATCCATTTTTAACAAAATAGTTCAATAAAAAAAAAATTGTGAATCAAGAAATTACATTTACAACCAAATAGTTGACTTTTCGAATAAAAAAGCCAAATTTTTTGTCAGATAGTTACATTTTTAAGCAAATAGATGTTAAATTTTTAACAAAATAAATTAATTTCTACCCAAAAGTTTAATTTTTTACAAAAAATACGAATTTTTAACAAAAAAAATGAAATATTAACGAAAATTATGAATCTTCCCAAAAAAGTGAGTTTTGCACAAAAAATTTTAATTTTCAACCAAGTAATTGAATTTGTGAATAAAAAAAAATAAATTTCAACGAAAAATTTCATAGTTGAAATTTTAAGTAAAGAAACATTTCAATTTTATGTAAAAAGCAGTTGAGAAAAAAAAATAATTTTACAACCAAAGTGTTGAATTTTCAATCAGGAAAGATTTTCCCGCGCAGTGAGAAAAAAACGTCAACCAAATTATTCTATACAAAACACTTGAAATTCTGACCTTTAAATTTAAATTTTCATCTATAAAGTACATTTTGAAACTAAAAGTTAATTTTCAATCAAAAAGTTGAATTTTAAGCTGAAAACGATCAATTTTCAACCCATTAATTGAAAGTTACCAAAAAGTTGCGATTAGAAAAATTTAAATACGTTTTTAACCTGATTGTTTAATTTTCATGTGAAAAGCAATAAAAAAATAGTTGAATTTTCATTACAAAATAATTTTCAAAGAAAAGGACTTACAGAAAAAATAATAAATTAATAACGAATAAAATGAATGATTAAAAAAGTAGTTCGACTCCGCACCAAGTAGTTGAATTCTCAAGCCGAAAAGAATAATTTTCAATGAAAAATTTAACGGTTGAATTTCAAACTAAATATGATTTTCTATTGCTAAATATAAAGCAGGTGAATTTTCATGTTGAAAAAAAAATTTCAACAATTAGAAAATAAATTTCCAACAAAATAGTTGAATCTTCAACAAATGGTAAGGAATTTTGGACAATCCAGTTCAACTTTCAACCAAGTAGTTGAATTTTCAAACGATAAAGATGCATTTTTAAAGAGAAATTCAATACTAGTTAAATTATCAACTAAAAATTATCAGTTAACAGCTAAAAACGGAATAGTTTGATTTTTATTAATAAAAATAAGTTTTCAAATAACAAAAACGAATTTTCAAGAACATAGTCAAATCTTTAACGAAATAAGTAGAATTTTTAATCAAAGGATATGAATTCGCATTTGAGTAAAAAAACGAGAAAAAGGGTAGTTTTTTTTAAAACTAGGAAAAAGAGGGATTCTTAGAAAAAAGTAGGTTAGGATGGAAATAGGAGAAAAAGTGCAAAATTTAAAAATATAAACTTAAATTTAAAAATTTTTTGATATAAGAATTTACAAATTAAAAATTCAAAAATTATTATTGTTAACATTCTTAGTTATTTTTAAAGGTGTGTCATTTGCATTCACATTTTTTATGTGTGATGTCACATTCTATGTCAACCTCTCCCCCCTGGGTGAAAAATTATCACAAAAATCCCAAAAATCCAAAAAAAGTACCCGTGGACATAACAATTTTAAGCCTAAGCTATTTTTTCGATTCTAACGTTCTTTTTTTTATAAAAGCTTTTTAAATTTTAAAAATATTTGTTCAATTAACTTTTTTAAATTGTTTAAAAATTAGTTTTTAACAACAAATTTGCAATTTTTTAAAACTTTTTCTGAGTGCAATTTCTTTCAAACAAGTGAGATTCATCAGAGAAAATCTTGAAGCAGTGGTACAACATCATTAAATAATTACCAATTGCTTAAAATAATTCAAAAAATTGTTATTGTGATATAAACAAATGATTAAAGAGAAGTCATTTTTGCGGATTATTAATGTTTAGCTCATTAAGATCAACAGCTTTGTATACAATGTTGAATAAATTAATGTTTTATCACCATTAATTAAAAATAGATGCTATTTGGCAATTGTTTAAACAATTTTTATCAACAAATTTACAGTTTGGCGACTTTTCAATTGATAGGCTGAATTTTCGTTTACGAAATCAAACAGGTATGTCTTTCAATGACTCTTTAATCTGATAGTTAAAAAACTGACAATTATTATTCATCATTCAAACAATTTTTATAAACAAACTTATAGTTTGTCGATTGTTCCACCAAGAGACTCAATTTTTGTTTACGGAATCAATTAGGGATGTCTTTTTAATGACTCTTTGCTATAATACTTTGCAGACTGACCACAATTATTAATTATTTAAACAATTTTTATAAACAGATTCACAATCTCAATAGAAGAACTCAATTCAGAAGCTAATGAACTGCTTTTGAATACTACGTGACTTCATTGGAATTAAAAATAATCATAGTTGTCAATCGAAAAAAATGGACACAAAATGCATTTGTTCATAACAATTGTTTAAATAATAAATAACTGTTGTCGATTTGTAAAGTATCATAGCAAAGTGCCATCGAAAAGACATTCTTAGTTGATTTTGTACATAAAGATTGAGTCCATTTATTGCAGCTGTGAATTTGTTTATAAAAATGGTTTAAATAATGGATTAAAAAACCTTTTTGTCTCTCTCTTGTTCATCCCCTTTCCCCTTTTCCCTTTTTCTTTTTCCCTTCTTCCTTCTCGCCTTTTCGCCTTCTCTCTCTATTCGAGTCTCCCTTTTCTGCGGCTATTCGCAATGGCTTTGAAGACTTCTCTTCGATATCTTCTCTTCTCTTCTCTTCTCTCTCTCTCTCTCTACACTCTCTTACTATGCAATCCTCTCAAAACTCACGATGATTTTTTTCAAAAAAATTTTTAATGATTCCATCAAAGTTACATTTCTGCTGTGTGGTCTCACTGCAATACACTGTTTTTGAAATAAGTTTAAAACCGTAATTTAATAATATAATTTAATTGCATTTCCGATGAATCTTTTATAGTGAGAAGAAATTATGGTAATCATAGGATTTGTAGAGATAAAAAGGAGAAATCTATTCCATGACGATTGTGAATGCCTCATATGGTGTCGATTTTTCATTCACGTAATTAGAAGTCTCGCATCTTATGGAAAAGTGGGTTTCCGTCGATCTGAATTTGTTATCGGGCAAATCATTGGGCAACCTTCATCGTAAATGGGGACCCATTCAAAACTCCAAGCGTCATTTTCCCACGTACTGAAATATAACTCGCAACAAACCAAAGTGATAGTAGGTTAAATCCTGACCGATCTTATCAGCTGAATAATTTCCTTTTGCATATACTCGAATGGAGAGCGTTCAATATTACACTTTGCTTTCATGAAATTCACTATTAAAGAAAAAATTGGGACAACTCACAACTCAAAACTCACAACTTAAAAACTCGAAACTGGAAACTAAAATTTCACACACAAAATTCACAACTCACAACTCACTACTCACTACTCACACTCACAATCACTTGTCACTAGTCACTTGTCACTAGTAACCAGTCATCAGTCACCACTCACCACTCACTACTCACCACTCACCACTCATTTCTTACCACTCACCACTCAACACTTACCACTCACCACTCACCTCTCACCACTCACCACTCACTACTCACCACTTACCACTCACCACGCACCACTCACCTTTCACCACTCACCACTTACCACTCACCACTTACTACTCACTACTCACTGCTCACTACTCACTACTCACTACTCACTATTTACTACTCACTACTCACTACTCACTACTCACTACTCACTACTCACTACTCACTACTCACTACTCACAAGACACAACCCTTAACGCATAGCTCAAAGCTCACAAGAAAACGAAGAGTTGTTGAAATTAGGTGAGGAAAAATAGTGGAAATGAAAGAGAAAAAATAGTGGGAACGAGGGGTGGGCAATTGAGGAAAAGAAGTGCAAGTAAATCCAGGGTGGAAAGTAGGATAAGTTAGGGGTGAGAAATCATGGAAAGTAAGGGGAAATATAGAAAGTGGAACTATGGAACGTAAAGGGAAATGAGCGTAGCTAAACTGAAAAGTGATGGGTAATGAGGGTAGGTTAAGTGGTGGTGGGGAATAAGAGAAGGGTTAGCAAGGAAAGTATTGGTAGTGGAAATTGGGGTAACGAGAAGAAATAAGGAAGTGAAGGACAAGTAGGAAATTTTTTTAGGGATTTATAAGAGAAGGAAATGCATGAGGAAGACGTTGTAAAGGTAAGGGTAAAGGTTAATGTGTGAGAAGAAAAACTAGAAGTATAGAAAGTAAGTATGGGGAATGTATGGAAGGTTAGAAAATGAGAGGAGAGGAAATAGTGGAAATAAGGGGTATGAAATTAAGTGGAAAATGTGCAGGAAAATCAAGGGATGTGAGTAAGAAAGAAAGGGTATGCTGAATAATAGGAAGTAAGAGGAAATAAGGATAGGGGAAGTATGGGACGTAAAAATAAATGCAGCTATGTGAAATAAGAAGTAATTGGAAATGAGGGGTGGGTGAAAAGGAAAAATGGTAGTAAAGAGGCAAAGTAAAGGTATATGTGGGAATAGAGAGAATGATAAGAGGGGAAATAGTAAAAATTAGGGGTGCGCAATTAAAAGCAGATGTGCTGGAAAATCAAGGGGCGTAGGTAAGGAAAGTTAGGTGTCATGAACTATAGGAATTAAGAGTAAATAAAGCGAGTAGAAGTAGTAGACGTAAGGAAAAAAGAGGGTAGGAAAAGTGAAAAGTGATAGGGAATGAAGGGAGGGTTAATAGGGGAAGTAAGGGAAAGTAAGAAAAGCACATATAGGGGTGTTCAGAAGAAATAAGGGGGGTAGAGGAAGTGTTAGGAATCGTGTGGAGAAAGTAAGGTGAGAAAAAAGTGAATAAGGAAGAGGTTGGGAAAGGAGGGCTGACGTTTGAACAAGAAAAGATTTTCTACCAAGAGATAAATTTTAAACCCAAGAAGACAAATTTTTTATTGAAAAAATTAAATGGTAACCATACAGTGGCATTTACAACCAACTTGTTAAACGACCATTAAAAAGAGATAAGCTTTAAACAAAAAAGTTGAATTTTTAACAAAGCAATTAACGATTTTAACCAAATATTTGCATTTTTAACCTGGAAAAATGAAGTTTCAACCAAAAAAATAACTTTTCACCAAAAGAAAATTTTTTAACAAAATACCGGAATTTTCAACAAAATAATTTAATTCCTAGTTTGAAATTTCAATTTTCAACAACAAAAAAAATTTTAACCAGTTAAATTCGACAATAAAAGAAAAAATTTTTATCAAGATGGTCAAGTCCTCAACCAAATTGATGAATTTTTAACAAACAAGAATAATTGTATACCCAAAAATACGAATATTTAACAAAAGTGTTGAATGTTTAACCGAAAAGTCAACTTTAGGCTAAAATCTTAATTTTGAATAAAATATTTTAATTTTCTAGATTATCAAAATTTTTACCTAAAATTGAAAAGTTTTCAACAAAAATGTTTTTTTTTTTCATCCAGAGAGTTGAGTTTTTAAGTTTGGAAGGTAGATGTTTAAAAAAAATAGTTTAAAATGCATCCTTTAAACTAAAAAAGATGAATTTTTAACCAAGTATCAATTTCTGAACAAAAATGAAATAGGCAACAAAATAGTTCAATCATAAACCATAAGAACAACGAAAAATGTATTAGTTTAATTTTTGAATAAAAATTATTATTTTTTAGCAACAAATAGAATAGTCTAATTTATAGTTAGTGAAATTAATTTTTAACAACAAAAAACAAATGATCAACGAATGACTTAAATCTTTAACCAATAAAATTAATTTTTAAGAAAGATGTTTAACTTCGAACTAACAATTTAAATTTTTGACAAAAAGATGACATTCTAACAAAATAATTAAATTTTTAACTAAAGAGTAGAATCTTTACCCAATGGACATGAATTCTAAATAAAAAAATTAATAATAGTAGACTTGATTGTCAACAAATTTTTTTAAATTTTGTAGCTAAAAAAATTAAATATTTACAAGACAGTAAAATTTTCAACCTTAAAATATGATTTTCTAATAAACAAGTTTATTTTGTACGAAATAGTTAAATTTTTTAAGTACATACTTTTATTTTAAACTAAAGTTTGAATCTCTTATTACAATTATTGAATTTTTAACATAAAAATTAATTTTATACCAAATTGCTTACTTTTCCAGACGAAAAAATTGAATTTTTTATACACCAGTTGAATTTTCAACCCGAAAATATGATTTTTTAACAAAAAGCTAATTTACAACTAAATAGTTGATTTTTTAACCAAAAGCGTAGATTTTTAACGTAAAATTTAATAAATAATGTTTCAATTTAAGAAGATTTTAATCTAAAATAAAAAATGAGTAAATTAATAAATAAAAAAACAGTTTTTAACAAAATAGTTAAATTCTCAACTGAAACGAATTATTTTTGACTAAAAATGACGAATTTTCATCAAGTAGATGAAGTTTCGCTGAAAATGACGATTCAACAACAAAAAGGAGTTTCAAACAAAAGAGGTCATCATTTAACCAAATAGTTGTCTTCTCAACCACAAATATGATTTTTCAATAAAGAGGAATAATTTGTTACAAAATAAAAAAAAAAAGAATTTTCAACAAAGTTGTTTGATTTTAACTAAAAGATATCTGTTTTAATAAAATAGTTGAATTTATAACTAAAGAAGATCAATTTTTAACCCATAACGTTTCTTAAATTTTCTTATAAATTAACCAATTTTCAGTCAGGAAAATCACTTTCTTTCGTTAGGTAGGGCAAGCTGACCCAAGGGGTAAAGGTGACTTTGCATATAAAATCGCTATGATTTGCCAAATTTCAATTTTCTCTTGCATTAAATAAATCTATTTTATCAGAGAGATGGTTCTACTTACAAAAATCTTAAAAATTAAAGTTAAAACCCAAAAATTATTAAAAAATTATTTTTGTCAATAACGGAATGGAAGATTCGCTGACAGAAATATAACGTTTTCAACATTAAGGGCAATAACTACAGTATTAAAATTTGATATTTTGACAGATAAATCAATATCAAACAATGAACTTTTGATTATTCAATGTTATTCAAGTCCTTAATACATTAAATATTTTAAATATTAAGGCCTCACCTGGGTGGTAAGCGCGACCGAGATACTGGTTTACTAGTGCTAATGTCATACACGTATCATAAGTTTCGTCGATGAATGATCGGTAATGTAAAACAGCCACTCATCTAAAGGGCTATTCAACATTAATAAATTTTATTAAATATTATAATTCTTATTTTGGGCGCACAGTGGGAAAAAATGACTTTTGTGGTTTAAAATAAGGTATAGTTCACAAATATAGACCGATTTAGACAAAAAAAAATTTTTTTTCAATTTGATTAGATTTTTAAGAGAGTTGCCAAGCCTGATTTTCAAATTAGGCTTTTAATTTTTTTTTTAATAAACAAATATTACGAAAAAAATTGCCATTTTTTCCATTTGCCGTTCCTGGTGCTCGTCAATAACAGGAAGATTGTTAAAATCGCCTAAGTTTCATAAAATAACATTAGTGAAAGATGCTCTAATATTTAACAAAAACCAGAAAATTTGTAGCAAAAAATTATTAGTTAAAAGAATGTTTTCTACGATTCTTCATAATTTTTCGTTTTTTAAAGTTATATTGCAAGAAATTTGGATAAAAACAATATAATGATAACAAAATTTTTTCTTGAAATTATTATTCTTAAAATAATATAATTTTTGGAACGACTAGCCAAGCGTATGAAGAATATTGTACTTGTCATCGCAAATTTCAGGACGACGAGACACTTCGAGTTAAAAAAATTGATATAAAAGAAAGCAAATTTTTCTGGCGACAAATGCTTGATAATTGCATTTGTTTATTTAATTTCTTTGAAAAAATCATTATATTCATGAACTAGTTATAAACTTTGCGGAAATTGTTATAAAGTTTATAAATAAAAGGACTGACATTAAAAAAAACGATTTTTTTTTAACAAATACCCAAATAATGCATTTGTTTATTACATTTATTTTAGAAAATCGTGAGGTTCATTAACGAATTATGAATTTCGCTGAAATTATGAAGTAAATAATTAAAAAAATTAACATAAAAGGAATTTTTCTGTTGTCAAGTGCCTGATTAATGCATTTTTAAATCAAATTTATTTTTCAAAATCATCAAATTTATAAAAAATTATAAATTTTGCTAAAATCATCATAAAGTTCCAGAATGAAAAAATTTTCATAAAAAAAACGAACTTTTCGGTAGAAAAATGCCTGAATAATGCATTTGTTTATAATATTACCAGTGGAAATATTTAAATAAAATGGTGTGAATCATTATATTGTTTTCATTTAAAGTTCTTGCAATATAAATTTAAAAAATGTAAAATTATGGAAAAACCTAGAAAACATACATTAAACAAATAGTTTGTTCATAAAAATTTTTTGTTCATTATATAATACTGAAACATCTTAAAAAAATTTTACTCTATGGAACTTAGGTGACTTTAATAATTTTCCTGTTATTGACTAGCACCGGAAACGTCAAATAGAAAAAATTGCCCTTTTTTTTGTCATATTTGTTTATTTATAAAAAAGTTAATAGCCTATTTTAAAAATCACGTTCGACAGCTTTCTTACAAATCTTATCGTCTCTTTTTAAAATTTTTTTTGTTCAAATTGGTCAAAATTTGTGGGCTGTACTTTATTTTGAACCAAAAAAGCCATTTTTTTCTACTGTGGGGCGGTAGAGCATGTTATTGTTATATTGGTACAGTAGAAATATTTGCGCTTAGTCTGTTTCTACTAGAACGTCAACGAATAATGTCACTATTTTTATTCAAAATAACTAATTCTTCTTGCTGGATGCGTTTAAAGGTAATTTTTCAAATAAAGAAAATACCACAATAGCGAACTATTATATTTTTCGGTCTAGATGTTCTGCTTTTCATAAAAAGCTACGGTCGCCGTTACCCTGTAGTCGGGGTAAAAACTAAAGAAATACAGCTTGTTAGAAATAATTAAATAATTAACTTTACATCTTCCTAATTTTTGAAAAAGTCTTGACTTTTAACAGTTCAACGCTGCCC
>JAUELO010000355.1:545557-559502 GCA_032357855.1 Amphibolips quercusostensackenii
CGACTGGGTGCTTATTACTGCTACGGCTTTGATTTGTAAAGCGTGGAAGGAGAGTCGGGAGAGGGAAAGAGAGAAAACCTCGTGAAAGCTCTATATCTTTCAAAGAGAGAGCAAGCCTGGCTTTCATTATACATACGGTGATACGTGCGAGTGAAACTTTCCTGGAAAGACTCCTTCCAGGGAAAGAGTGTGTGTAGAAGGAGAGGAAATGATGATTATGGATAGATTGGAATGAGGTGGATGTTGGCTGGTTTGGTCATCCTTTTCGTTGGCGATCTTTGACGGTCGAATTTGCTCACGAAGTCGTTTCATCTTCTGATGCTTGCGGATTTGATTTATTTATGGAAGCAGTGGTTCTGCTAATCAAAGACAGTCATTTATTACGAAAATACGTATAGTACTTATACGCGCTTGTCAATCAATACTATAATTATTCAGATGCATGAATTAGATCTAGATTAAATCGAAATTCAAACAAAGTAAATGCTAGTTGATCAATTTGATCCCGAAGTTAGAGCAAACTGATATTAAACCCTTTGATACAGATTTGGGATTCGGATCTGTTGGATTAGCTACTGCATGCTAGCTGGTTTGTTCCGTCGTTTTCTTTAATGGTAATCTTTCATGGTTGAATCTGCTCACGAAGTCGTTTCATCTTCTAATTCTTGCGGATTTGATTTATTTATGAAAACAGTGGCTTTACTAATTGAGGCTGCCTCATCATTTTATTTAGACACACATTCATTACAAAAAATATGTATTGTTGTTGTCACTATACTTTTGGTAATCAATACTATAATTATTCAGATTAATGAATTGGATTAAGATCAAATCAAAACTTTAACAACTGAATGCCAGTTGATGAACATTATCCCAAAGTTGGGACAACATGATATACCTTTTTATACAGCACTCAGAGAAATTTTTTCTTGTGTCAGAAGGATGCGTTTTGAAACAAATAAAATTTGCTGTTGCAAAAAAGAGTAAAAGGGATTTAAATTTTCTTCAAACGAATCTTTGTGCTGCAAAAATTATTCTTTTGCTTCTAGCTTCACCTAATCTTGCAGACAAATAATTCTGTTTGTGTCAAAAAGACATTCAAGTAGCTTAAGAAAAAACAAGGATGAGGACGATGCTTTTGTAAAAGAAAACATTTTCTCTGAGTGAGATTTCCGATTTTTTATTTTATCACATAATTTGAATCAGAATGATCCCATCCTGAAGATTAAGGACACACTAAATGAGCTACTGCATGCTAGGTAGTTTGTTTCGTCGTTATCTTCAATAGTAATCTTTAAAGGTTGAATCTGCTCACAAAGTCGTTTCATCTTCTAATACTTTCGGATTTGATTTATTTATTAAAACTGTTGCTTTTTCAATCAAAGCAGCCGCATCATTTTATTTAGAC
The DNA here is from genome assembly GCA_032357855.1 of Amphibolips quercusostensackenii. NCBI lineage: Eukaryota > Metazoa > Arthropoda > Insecta > Hymenoptera > Cynipidae > Amphibolips > Amphibolips quercusostensackenii. The sequence goes on from JAUELO010000355.1 coordinate 546,966, forward strand.
ACACATTCATGACAAAAAATATGTATTGTAGATGTCACTATATTTATGGTAATCAATACTATAATTATTCAGATTAATAAAGTAGATTGAGATCAATTAAAAATTTTAAAAATTAAATGCCAGTTGATGAACATAATCCTAAAGTTGGGACAACATGATATACCTTTTTATGCAGCACTTAGAGAAATGTTTTCTTGTGTCAGAAGGATGCTTCTTAAAAGAAATAAAATTTGCTCTTGAATCAAAGAGTGAAAGAGATTTTATTTTTCTTTTAATAAATCTTTTTGCAGCAAATATTATCCTTTTGCTTCTAGCTTCACCCAGTCTTGCAGACAAATAATTCTGTTTGTGTCAAGAAGACATTAAAGTGGCTTAAGACAAAACAGGGATGAGGACGCTGCTTTTGTTTAATTACAACATTTTTTTTAAGTCAGATTTTCAATTTTTTTTTTATCACAAAATTGGCACCAGAATGATGCCATCCTGAAAATTAAGGTGACACTGAATGAGCTACTGCATGCTAGGTAGTTTGTTTCGTCGTTATCTTCAATAGTAATCTTTGATAGTTAAATCTGTTCACAAAGTTCTTTCATCTTCTAATACTTGCGGATTTTATTTGTTTATGAAAACAGTGGCTTTACTAATCAAAGTTGCCTCATCATTTTATTTAGACATACATTCATTACAAAAAATATGTATTGTTGTTGTCACTAAATTTTCGGTAATCGATGCTATAATTATTCAGATTTGAATGGGATTGAGATCAAATCAAAATGTTTAAAAACTAAACGCCAATTGATAAACATTATCTCAAAGCTGGGACAACATGATATACCTTTTTATACAGCACTTAGAGAAATGTCTTCTTGTGTCAGAGGGATGCTTCTTGAAACAAATAAAGTTTGCTCTTGAATAAAAGAGTAGAAAGGATTTTATTTTTTTTTAAATGAATCTTTTTGCTGCAAAAATTATCCTTTTGCTTCCAGCTTCACCTAATCTTGCAGACAAATAATACTGTTTGTGTCAAGAAGACATTCAACTGTCTTAAGACAAAACAGGGATGAGGACAATCATTTTGTTGCAAAACAACATTTTCTCTGAATGAGATTTTCGATTTTTTATTTTATCACAAAATTGGAATCAGAATGATCCCATCCTGAAGATTAAGGACACACTGAATGTGCTGGTGAATGTTGTCTGATTTGGTTAGTCATTTTCTACATTGACAATATTTAAAGGTGGAATTTGCTCACGAAGTCGTTTTAACTTCTGATGATTTGATTTATTCATCGGAGCTCTACGAATAATGGCATTACGAATCAAATTTGGCTCATCATTTGTCATCACTTAGCTCATCACTTAGTCACTATACTATTGGTAATCGATACAATAAAATTTAGAAGAATAAATCGAAATTTGAACAAACTAAAAGCTAGTTGATCAACTTTATCCCAAAATTGGAACAAAATGATATGCAACCTTTTTATATAGATTTTAGGTTTTTTCTGAATCTGATCCTCAAGATTGAAAGATGCATTGGATAAGATAATGCATGCTGGCTGGTTTAATTGGTCATCATCTTCGTTGTCATTCTTTGACAGATCAACTAAACTGATTAACCTTTAACTAAAAAAATTAATTTCGAACTAAATGTTTAAATTTCAGCAAAGAAGTTGAATTTGCAACCCAAAAATATAATCCAACAAAACAGTTGAAGAATCTAGCAACTCTTAGGCGTTCACCTAACCCCCTTATCAAGACAACACCAATTTAAGATTGACAAAGATTTCCAACAGATCAAAACTAATAAGAAAACTAAAAAGATTATTCACAAAAGTCCTAGATGATGAAATAAATCTTAAAGCAAAAATGAAAAAGAGAAATGGTAGCGATTAAACGATAATGTATTGTTACAAGGTATTGAAAATCTGCAGAGAAAAAAATGAGTGCAGGCAATCTCGATTTGCATAGCATGTCACGCTTTCCGTTTCGGTACCAGGACGCCATTACCTTTTTCATGAAATATCGCCGCATCTACACGCTCGACCTTTTCGAGGGTAGTTTTACATTTGATTTCTCATGCCCGCCTTCTACCTACGTCACTGGAGTACGTAGGTACTTTCTCGTATACGAGAGTGTATATATTACCTACGTACTTCTACGGACACCAGAGACGCGTTATTATTGGATTACATTTTTAATCCGCCTCTCGGCCACCCTACCACCCCCTTTCTGTTCGTCCTAGCCGTCGACCGCCATCCCCGCGGCGTATCCTCTATACTTTCGTATTCCGGATGAAATTACTATGCAGGAGATTTCATTTGTTATATATGCGCGCCCGCGCGCCGCTACAAACGAGCACATTTTCGCTTAGGTTAATCGAATTACCGGGCGAGCTATGCATTTTGAATAGACGCAACCTTTTCCCGTCCGGCCGGCTTATCGATACTTTTCACTCTTTTTTGATTTTTCTAAAAAACAAGTAAATTAATTTATATTGTAGTGAAGGCAATGTCATTTCAAACAGAGGACTATTTTTACATCATCACCCGAATGAGGTGTTAGTTTTATGTAAAATTTGACTTAGCCGGTTTTTATCAAATATCCACGTTTTGATACACTCTGAGTCAGAAAAAAACTATTTTTAAAAAAGGTGTCTGTCTGTATATCTGTCTATATCCTGTAAGCACGATAACATAAAAAAGATTGGGAGAAACCTAGTATTTTCAGAAAGTGTGCAATGTGGGACACGTCCATTAGACAGATATTTTGGATAAAAATGTAAAAACTTAGAGCATTTTCAAAATTTTAAAAAAGACACGGATATTCGTAGTCCTAAGGAAATCGAGAAATATATCTTTACTATATTTTTTGGTAAAAAGAAATTTTTTAGAGTTATAGCATTTTCAAAAACATTTTTAAAGAAGCGAGAGTGAAAATTTTAAGCCACACAACGCACGATATGGAAAAAAAATCTAGAGAAGAAAAACGCTGCTTCTTGAAAGCCCTACAAGATTTTCATAACCACTTTTCAAATTTTTATGAAAAATCAAAAATTCAAATCTTTACCTCATAGAAAATAAAGAAAAAAATTCCATTTTACGGTCAAACTATGCAAGATACGAAAAAATAGGAGTCAACTACAATTGTGCAGCGAAAAAAGATCCGTAAATTCGCTAATAATTCCTTTTTAATTTTATGTGCTGTTTTTATTTTATTTGTGAAAACGACATAAAATATAAAAATAATAAAATTTTAGGGCAAACGACACAAGCTAAGAAAAAAATAAATGGACAAAAGTTGTTTACACAAAAAACGCTACAAATTCGTAATAAATAAGTTTTTGATAAGACATGTATTATTTTTTCAAATCATAAAAAATGACATTACGGATAAACAAATTAAATTTTATTGAAAAAACATAAGGTACAATGAAATGTTTAATAACAAAAGTGTTTTTAAATTCGATCTGAAAACTTGCTGTTAACCTTTTTTCTCACGAGACACGTGACGAGAATGCGTTTATTAAAGTCAAAGGAGCTTTAACAAAAGAGAATTGACAATCACTAAATTTCAGTTATTAATGGTTTGATCTTTAATTTTAATATTTCTATGCAAAAATGTGGGGGATGTACAATGACCGTGCGCGCAGCACGAGGTAAATACAATATCGAGCGAGAAGCGCAAGATAAATATATTATTGGGCGCAAAGCGCGAGATTCAACAGGTGCGCGACCCAGGAACGAGAGCTGGAAAGTGTTGAAAGGAGAAAGAGGGAAGGGGAAGTAGGGGAAGTGAAAGAGTGGTAAGTGAGAAGTAGGAAAAACGAGAAGAAATGAAGTGAAAATAAAGGAAAATTAGAGGTAGTAGGGAATAAAGTAAGAAATAGTAGAGTGAAAGAAGGGGACATGAGAAGGAGAAAGGTAGTGAAAGTGACGGGAAATAAGAGAAAGAGAAGTATAATGAGTAAGGGGAAATGAGAAGGTTATAAGGGTGAAGGGTAAGTCAGAAAAAATGAGGGAAGGGAAGTAAGGGAAGTAAGTGGAAATTAGTGTAAAGGGAGTGAACAAAAATAATGGTAGGAAAATTAGGAAAAATAGAGGTTAAGGTAAATTATGAGAAGGATAGTTATAAAAATAAGGAAAAATTAGGGAAGGGATAGTATGAAAAGTAAAGGAAAATAAAAGGAAATTAGAAAAGAAAATGAAGGATAAGTGAAAAAAACAGGGAGAGAAAATTAAGGAAAGTAATGAGAAATTAGGGTAGAAAAAGTAGTCAAAGTGCAAGACAGTGAGTAGAGGGCGCATGTGTAATGCGTGAGTATATTATGAAGATTGAGAGGGAGTGAAGAGGGGGATGTAAGGAATGTTAGGTGAGAAGAATGGAAATGCAACGTAAATGGAAGTAGGAAAATAAGAGAAAATAAGGAGAGCGAAAGTAGAGAAAGATAATCAAAATTAGGGAAAGGAAAGCGAACTGGAAGAACAGGACAGTAGGTAGTAAAATTAAGAAGAATTATAGAAAGTGAAAATAATGGAAGTAATAGAAAGTGAAGGTAAGGGAGGTAAGGAAAGTTATAGAAAATAAGAAAGCGAAAAAAGAGGACGGAAGAGAAGGGGAAGTAGGGGAAATTACGGAAAATAAGGAGAGCAGAAGTATCAAGTGTAAGGGAAAATAAAAAGGGAATATGGTTAAAGAAGAAGTGAAGAAAAATAAAGGAGAGCAAGTAAGGGAAGTAAGTGAAAATTAGTAAAGGGGAAGTGGAGGAAAATTATGGAAAGAAAATTATGAGAAATAGGGAAGACTCGGAGAGGGAAAGTAGGAAAAATAATGGCAATAAAAGGAAGAGAAATTAGGCAAATAAGTGTAGGGTGAGCAGGAGAGTGAAGGTGAATTATGGGAGAAAATGTTTTAAAAATGAAAGTAAATGAGTGAAGGGAAAAATGGAAAGGAAAGAAAAATTCAGAGAAATAAGAAAAGAAAAAGGAGAGTAATTGAGGGGGACTTTAAAAGGAGAGTAAGAGCAATTATAAGAAATTAAGGGATCACAATCAGAAAAAATTAGAGCAAGAAAAGTAGGGAAAGCATGGGTGTGTGAGTTTTAAGAGGTATGTTAATGCGACGGAGGATTATGAAAACTGAAAGGGAACGAAGGTGTGGATGCAAGGAAAGTAAGGTGAGAAGAACAGAAGAGAACGTGAAAAGAGTGAGAAAATGAGTGTAGGGCAAGTAGAGAACGTGAAGGTAAATCATAGAAGAAAAAGATAGGAAAAGGAGGGGAAATGTGTGAAGGGAAAGTACAGAATGTGAGGGAAATTAAGAGAAGAAAAGTAAGAGAAATGATCTAAAATAAGGGGATGTAAAGCAGGAAAAATTAGAGTACATGGTGGAAGGTATGTGTAAAGCAGGTAAGGATTAAAAAGAGAGTGGGAATGAGAGTGGTGACGCAGGGAAAGTAAGGTGAAAAAAACTAGAATAGAACCTTAAGGGAAGTGAGGAGAAATCAGGAGAGGAAATACGTGCAGTAGAGGGAATAATGAGGGACTAGAGAGGGCTTGTAGAGAAAGCAGAAAAAGTGAAGGGAGAAGAAATAGGGAAAGTAATGGAAAATGAGGGAAGGGAAAGTAGAAGAAGTAGGGGAAAATGAGAAGAGTAGAAGCTTAAAGAGTAAAGGGAAATGATTAGAGGAGAAATGAGGGAAAATAAGAAGGGAGCAAGGGCGTAGGGAAAGTAGGAAGTAAAGAAAAATTATGAAAGAGAAATGAGGAAAAATATGGAAAGCAAAGGGATGCATAGTATGGGAAATTAGGGGAAATATGTGGGGAGGAAATGAGGGAAATGAGTAGAGGGTAAGAAGAAAAAGTAGGTGTAAATTATGTGGGGAGTGAGATGCAATGAGGGTAGAGAAAAATGGTGGAGGAAAGTAAAAGAAGTAATGTGAAAAGAGAAGAAAAGGAGTAGGGCTAATGAGTGTAGAAGAAGGAGGTAAAGTGCAGGAGAGTGAGGAGAGGAATTATGTGTGATGCGGATCTGGGAAGTATTAAAAGTAAAAGGGAATGATATGGGATGTTAAAGAAGTGTAGGAAAATAAGGGAATAGGACGTGAAGAAAAGTAAGCAGAAATTAATTATGCGGACGCGAGTCAACTGAGAGGAAATAAGGAGAGGGAAAATAAGAATTTTTGAATGTTTTAAAAGAATAAAAGACGTTCTTAGGATTCTAGAGAATTTCATAAGTGATTTTCTTTTCGAAGATTGAAATTTCTAATGATTTCTGAACATTTTTTGAAAAATCTTAAAAATTTCAATGCAATTTTTTTAAGTTTAAAAGATGTTTTATGAATGTTAGTGAAAACTTTAATCATTCTAAATCATATTAAGAAGTTTCGAAAAAATTCAAAAGTTAATCTTAATTTTGAAAAGATTTTTAAAGTTTTAAAATAAAGCGTAGTTTTTTAAAGATTACGAAATAAAGTCTTAAAACTTTATGTTTTTCAAAGGGTTTTAAGATAATTAAAAAATTTTCTTCAGATTTTTTGAAAAAATTGTAATTTTAAATATTCTAGAAGATAACAAAAATTGTAAAAAAAGCGTAAAGGTTATAAGAAAATTTTTATTTTGCGGAATTTAAAAAAATGTTATAAAAAATTCAAATCCTTTTGAAAAGATATAAGGAAGTCTTGAAAGTTTCAAAAACTTTTGAATATATTTTAAAATTTAAGAATATATATAAAAATTTAAATTAAATTTTGAGTTTAAAGATTTTAAAAATAAATTTTTAAGCATTTTAAAAATTTTGAAAGGTATCAAGATCTTAGAAATAATTCCAGTCTTTTTTGGATAAATTTTACTATTTTTTAGTTAAAAGTTAAACTGCTTTGTTGAGAATGTATTTTTTGGATAGAGATTCTTGATTTCAGTTAAAAGTTCACTTCTTTCGTTGAAAGAGTAACTATTTTTTTTTGAAAATTCGAATATTGTGGTCAAGGATCACGAAAATTAGTTTTCCAGATTTTCCATCATTCGGGTTACATGTGATACGTGCAAAAAACCCAATAAAATCAAGATTTCAGACAATTTTAATTTTGCTCTTATTAATAAAACATCTAAAGATTCTTAAATTATAAGTTTGTTTTACATTTTCATATTTAAAAAAATAATAATAGAAATAAAAAACAAAAATTTGAATTTGCCATGAAGGTTCCAATAATATTTTTGAAAATTATTTTAAATTAGATTATTTTTAATTGTACTTCGAAACAAATTGTCTGTTCAAAAGTATTTATTGAAACAAAATTTAAAAATCATTATTAGGAACTTATATTTGCATTGAAAAAAAGATAAAGCTCTTTAGCTAACCTCTAACATACTTTTTTTTATTTTACAAGGAAAACAGAAGAACAAGAAACAATTATCACAATTTGGTCTGATTTTTAATACTTCGTCATTATTTACCAATAAAAGTGTTGAAAATCTCATATTTTTGAAAAGCCAATAAATATTAAATGAAAATATAATTACGTTCTTTCTTCTTTAAGTAAACTGCATCAAAAAGTGCTTTTCAAAGAAATAATTCAATCTCAAAATCCAGATCACACAATCAGAAATTTCATTTGGCAAAAAGCATCTTAGTTCCTTTTGCAACAATTATTTAGAGCAATAATTAGGAAAAGAAATATTTTTTCTTCACATAAATAAATATATAATCTTGATATTATAAAAAAATTAACATTTTGTTTTATTTCAATTAAAAATTTTCTCATCACACTGAACTTTAAATTTGTAATAGAGAATATACATTTAAAATAAATATTTATTTCTTAATTTTGTTTGCTTACTTTTTTTTGAATTACAGAAGTATAATTTTGTTTAGTTTCCTGAGACAATTTAACAAGATTTTTTAGGAATTCTTATATGTCAAATAAAAATTTTAATCAAAAAGTTATTTTTCAACTAAGAGAAATAAATCCTCAACGAAAAATGTAACACATAATTCATATTTTAACTAAAACAGATTAAAATTTCTAATTAAAAAAAGGGTTGAATCTTAAAGAAATGAAAAAAAAATTAATTTTCAACCAATTATATTTTTAAACAGTTGTATTATAAAACAAAAAAAATTAATTTTGTGTGAAACAAAAGAGGAATTTTTAATAAAATAGTTACATATATAATTTAACAGAAGAATTTTAAAAGAAACTGATGAATATTTTATCAAAAAATTTTAATTTTTAACAACAAAATACAAAATATTTCTTTATGCAAATTTTTGCTGATTAAATATTGGGGCAAATTAAAAAAGAATGTTCAAATATAATTTTGAAATAATATTTAAAAAGAATAAGAATATATAGCGCTTTTATCAAATAGGTATTTCATACCCGTCTGACTTGCTTCAGGCTAATAACCACATTGTTATCACAATACCTGTCAATAACAGAATAACTAGTCTTAAATTTTTTTTCTTGCTTAAATATGCAATAATTTACACACCTAACATAATATCTATAATACCTTATAAGTATCTGATAATGAGACATTAGTGTTATTGTCACGGCTTATTACGTTTAACGTAAGTAATTATTGTAATTGCTCTACTCAACATAATATATCTCAATGCATGCTTCACCTGGCAACGATGTTATTATTAACGTTTTTTATAATACTGCTGTTAATACTTTTTAGAAAAGGAAGCAATGAACTTAGCTCCCAATTTATAAGATTATATAATATTGATATAATTAATTTGATCAATTTAGTTTAGGAATGGCTTAGAGCTTGAGTACTCGGAACTGTAAGATCTCCTTCTTACTAATAATTCTATCCAATCTTATACAGTCAAACCTGGATTATGCGGAGATTTCGGGGCTGACGATATCAACTGGAGAGGTCTAGCGAAATGTAAACAGTCAGGGGCGTATTATGAATCATTTCCGGTGGACTTGTTTGCGTAGTAAAATATATTTTGAAAATATTAATTTTCCATACAAAAACAAGGGTAAACTAAATATTTAACGGAAATAAAGAAAAAAGCTTGCTATTACACGTTAAAATAAATGTTTTCCTGCTTACGTACATAAATCGTTTGCGAACCGTTTAGCGTCTCATTTGAAATGAAAGCTTTCTCTTGAAAATTGGTCCGAATCCTGAATCACCTCAGTCGCTCCCTTGCCTAAACCACTCGAAGACAGCAATATCCAAAACACATTACCATTTATTAAAAAAACGCCTTGAAAAACACCTGACAGTTTGAAATTACAGAACGTCTGAAAACGTCGTAGAGAAAAGATAGATTAGGTAGCTACGACATGCGCAGCGTCACCAATTTGGAACTATGGCAAGGAATTTAAATTTCAATTAAATATTAACAAGAAACATTATAGTAAATAATTAATTTTAAACCATAGTATAACATTTTTGGTTTATATGTCTTGATATTCGCTGACCTTTTTTATTAAAATTGATCCAATAACGGCAATAACTTTGAGATACGTACGAGTTTGCTTGTTTGGTGGCCAACAGACAGCGGCTTTGTCAACTGCGCATGTACCAAAAGATTTAAAATTATAAAATATGTACTGGTAATGTTACATTAATCATAAATTATAATGAGAAATTACGTATTTTTCGGATGAAATTTAATTAATTTTGTTTTTTGAATTCAAATAGACCCGCATATTTCGGTACGGGCGCGGTTGAAAAAGTCTTGGTCGGTAAGCATCACTGCACAACACAAATAATCTGATTGGCTTCAGTTGTCTTCGGGGCCTCACTGTTGATCAACGCGAATCTGCTTTCGTGCTTATTCGTAATGTAAACGCGTGTGCCCTTGCGGCTTAAGTGATTCAACGCGATGACGCCGTTACCAATATAGGTCGTAAAGGTACAGCGCTTTATTGCTACGCTCCTGTTTTTGACGCTTGATTGCGCTTGATTGACAGCTAACGACCCCCTACCCCCTTCTTAACCCCGTGACGTGTCACACAATAGATCACAGCACGGCATCAATTCCTTCAAGGGAATTATCAATGGGCGAATAATCCAGGTTCGTCTGTATTTTCAAAACATTGAGAAAATTATAATTATACAGTTATGTGAAAGTTAATATAAAAATTAATTATATAATCAAAAAATTGTTAACTTTCATAAAAAAAAAACGGACAAGAGAAACTTGTCTGGCTGCTTACTGCGTGAAATTCCTTCAAGTGTCTGTTCTCAGTTCGTTTTTTGAATTTTCTGTTATTATTTTAATATAAATTCCCGAAAGAGAAAGCTTAATTGTAAAAGTTTTTCCTTAGGAAAAAAATTTAAATTGCAAATAATATCTTTAAAATAAAGGCAATAATTACGCTTTCAAGGTTTTGACCAAATGTTTTGAAAATTACAAAAGGATTTTCTTCATATTCCCTTGACCATATTCAATTAATAAAAATTAAGAATGTTCTGCACCATCAATTCATTAAATAAAAATTATTAAATGAGTATTTATATTTAATAGTAAAAACTATTTCTAAATGTTTTTAAATAATATTAATGAAAGAGAAAATTTAAATTATTCTTTAATATTGAAAAATAATTCTGTTATATGCATTTCGCTACCAGACTATAATCTGCCAAGTTTTTCATACTTCGAAACTTTTGAAAGAGATGAAAAGAATTAAATTATGCACAAAGAATTAAAATCTCTTAATTTACAAAATATATAGATACTGTAAGTAACGATAAAAAATGGTAGATTCATGAAGATTTTAAGAGAAAATTTTGAATTTTTTAAACAGTTTTTGAAGGTTTTAAGTAATAAAATTTTTTATAAGATTCTGGGGTACATTTGAAGTATTCTCTTAGGCTAATTTGAAAAAACATTTTTAAGTATCCAAACATATTTGAAATGATTTTCTAAAATTTTGGAAAAGAATGCATAAGACTTTAAAAAAAAATTTTGAATTGTGCAAGATTACAGCATTTAAGAAAACATTAAAACAAGTTTGGAATATATTGAAAAGCTTTAAAAAAAACAAAAATGATTTTATTTATAAGAAAATGTAGATTTCTAAAGATTCCACAATTTTGAAAGGTTTTAAGAGAATGAATAAATTTTCTGAAGATTTTCTTTAAAATTTTTTTTTTTTAAGTTATAGTAATTTCTTATTTTACAGCATATTTGTTTTGAAACAATATTTGAAAAGATTGTTCAAAATTATAAAAGACTCACAAAATTATCAAAGTATAGTCCGGAAGACTTAAAAGCAATTTTTTTAATTTTGCTCAATATTTATTGAAAGATAGGAAAATTTTCAATCATTTTAACAAATAATAGAAAGTTTTGACGAAAATTTCAAAAATTAAAAGTTAAAAATATTTCAAGACATTAAAAGAATTCTAAACATCTATCAAATATTCTAAAAATTTTCCAAGCGTTAAAAAGTCTTAAATATCTGTTAGGCTTCTCAAACTTCACCTAAAATTTGATGAAATTATATCTAACATATTTTTTTAAATTCTGTATTAGCAAAAATTTTTTGGTTGCAAAATCAACATTTTAATGACAACTCACCTTTTTGGTTTGAAAAATCATTTCTTGGTAGAAATTTTATTTCTTTTTTAAATTTCAAATGTTTGGCTTAAAATCAAAGTCTTTTTCAGCTCTGAGTTTAACTATTTGTTTGATTTTTGATTTGAAATTTTAAACATTTTTTAGTTTAGTTATCAATTTTTTGTTAAGAGAAATTCTGTTTTGTTAAAAAATTGAATTGCTTGGTTAAAAGTTAAGCCACTATATAAAAATGCACTTTTTTTTGTTGAAAATTTGTCATTTTAGTTTGAAATTTTTCTCTTTGCTCAAAAAAGTAACCATTTCGTTGAAAATTTGCATTTTTTTCGCAGGAAATTTATCTTCTTAATTGGAAATTCATCTTTCTGGTTGAAGATTCAACTATTTGGGAAATTTTTTTTTATAGATTCAACTTTTTTTATTTGAAATTAAAATCTTTGTGGATTGCAACATAAACTATTACATTTTTTGTTGATAAAGCATCTTTTGGGTTAAATATACAATTACTCTATTCAAACTTGAACTACTTTGAGAAAAAGTCATTTTTTAGGTGAAAGAATCATAATTTTAGTTAAAACTTTTTTTTTCTGGAAGAAAACTAATTTTCTTTTTAAAAAATTATGTGTTTGGCTTACAATTAACTTTGTTGTGGAAAATACATTTTCACCTAGAAAAATTTAAACTCTTTGTAGAAAATTTGTCTTTTGTAGTAAATATGTAATATCTGTTGTTTAAAAATACGACTGGTTGATAAGTATTTCGTTTTTGGTGGATTAAACTTTTTTTTCAATTTGTATTTTTGGTGTGAATTAAACTGTTTTTGAATTTTGATAAAAATCTTTTTTGATTGTTTAATCAAACTTTGCATGTTTGGTGGAAAATTCATTTTTGTTTGTTTGACAATTTGAATATTTTATTAAAGATAAACTTTTTTGTTGAAATTTTGATTTTTAATATACCCAAAATTTTAAAAAATCTCTTTAAATT
>JAUELO010000355.1:564627-577976 GCA_032357855.1 Amphibolips quercusostensackenii
GTCATTCGATCCCGACAATTCCACACGCTCTGTGGAATATAGCCTTCCTCGACTTTTGACGAGGGTGGGCTGACACCCAGCGAAAATGCAGACAAAGCCATCACTGAGCTCCACTGCATTAAAGAACAATACATCTCACGTTTTTGATTATTAAAGAAAATTTAAACATTTTATCAAAAAACCGTCCTCTCACAGCAAAACAGAAGAATATTTAGAAGACGCTTGTGAAAAATCGTACAAAAATATTCCATTTTGCGGCCAGAAACTTGCATACCATTTTATAATGCAAATAAATCCCCTTAAAGACTTTTGGCGACAAATCACAGTTCGTGAGCCGGGTACAGTCAGTGGACTAGTCTGGCCGTCGCGTACTCGGCTATAGACGGAACAGCTCGGAGACCTTCGGGTGTTTTTCGTATAGTCTGTTAGGATTCTCGCAAATCCCTATTGCAGATATTACTAGTGGCTCTTATTTCAATGCGCATTCTTATTTAAGAATATAAGATTTTCTTACATTTCTTGTAACTTATGTTGCTTAAAATGCTAACGCTTGACGATATTTTTACAAAACTAGTTATTGACTATTATCACTTTTTATACTTAGAATTTTTAAAGAGTAAATAAAAATGTTCCTAAACGTCAATACTAATTTTGGCTTTATCAGCTTTAGAATAATACGTAAAGAAATACCATTATCACTTATTATAGTATGAATCTTTATACCAGTACCTCGATTATTCCTAAATTCTCAAATTTTATGTTAATAATGGATATAGAATAAAGCAAATATTCATATCAAAAGTCATGCTTTATGGAGCACAGGTACAAGAGTCCAAATGTTTTTTCATAATAGGTACATATAGGTCGCTCAACTTTTTTATAAATATTATAACTTCATAGATTAAATTAAACTTTTATTAGACGTTTCGCATTCAGAAAATATCATCTCATTTTTTGATATAAACATTTTGAGAATATATTTTACTATCGTTCCAAAATTTATGAAAATATCAAAACCCCCTCAAAATATGTCTCATGATATGTACCTTCACCTCAGATTTTCCAAGAAATCCAAGATCCTAATCGACTCGAAACACAGTTATTGTGGAAAAATATATTTTTTCTCTATTTCCGCTCTGAAACGTAACGGGTCAAGATTGCTTTCAGATAGGAAGGAGGAAACTGAAAATTATTGCCGAGAGGCGTTTAATGACAATTTTTATAGAACGGATATTATTTATTGTTATGTCATGCGCAGATATGGAGGGGACTAAATTTTAATTGCGACTGTTTCATGATGTGAAAAGATCAAGATTGATACTGGTGATCTTGAAAATAAACAATATTAATAACTTTGTTGGGAAGCGTCTACATACAACGTGACACTTTAAATTGAAGGAAGGGGTCTGCGCGAAAAGTAAAAGAAGAATTTTTTATTCGAAATAATTAATTTTCAAGAAAACAGTTGAATTTTCGACAACCAAAGGTGATATTAGCACAATAGTTGAATTTTCAACGATATAATTAATATTTGAATAAAATACTTACATTTTTATCAAGAAGTTGAATTTTCAATAAATCAGATAAACTTAGTACCAACAAATGAATTTTAAACCATTTGATTTTTACCCAAATCGAGAAATTTAAAAAAATATGAATTTTTAGCAAAATGTTTAAATTTTCAACTTATGAATTATAGATTTTCACCTCAAAATCAAATGTATTTTAAGCAAACAGTTGAATTTTTTGCTAAATAGTTGCACTTTCAAACAAAAGAGACGTTTTTGCAAGAGACAGTTAAATTTTCAACCCGAATAGTTTAATTTTTAAACATGTAATTCATGTTTAGATGAAAAAAGATACGTTTTCAACCGAAAAACGTGACTTTTCTATCATAAAAGGTCCTTTTTTTAAAAAGGGCAACTTTTTAACAAAACAGTTAAATTTTTAACAGAAAAAAGATGACATCAAGAATATCTTTATATTTTTGATAATGTAATTAAAGTTACAACAAAATAGTTAAATTCTTTACTGAATAGCTGGATCTCAAACCAAGAAAATTAATTTTCTATCAAAACACGAATTTTCAATGAGTTTAATTACATTAAAAATCACAAACTTTTCACAAAATATGTGAATCCTTAACCGAAATAACGAATTTTCGATAGGTAATGTTAATTTTTTACAAAAAAAAAAAAAAATAGATACATTTTCTACATAATAGTTAAATTTTTACCCGAAAATGGAACAGTTAAATTTTCAAATAAAAAATTAATTTTTATTCAAAAAACATAAATTTGTGAAAAAATCAGTTAAATTTTATAGTAAGTAGTTTAATTGTGAATCAAATAATTTATTTTTCTTTCAAAATAGTAGAATTTTGAACCAAAAATACAAATTTTCTCGAAAAAAGTAAAATTTCAACCAAGAAGATGATTCGTTTAACAAAAGCAACATTTTCAACCGTTGGATTTTCGACTTATAAAAAATAAATTCTTAAACAAAAATGAAATAGTTCAATTTTAGATGAAAAATTAATTTTTCTCCCAAAAAAACGAATTTTCAGGAAAACTTTGAAATTCTTTGATGAATAGAATTATTTTAAACCTAACAGATTATTTTTCTTATAGAATAGTTAAATTTTAAACTGAAAATGTGTATTCTTAACTCAAAAAATTTATTTTTAACAAAAAAGTTAATTTTAATCCAAATAGCTAACTTTTTAACCAAGCAGTTGTATTTTTAACTAAATAGTTAAATTTTAAAACAAAGAGACGGATTTTTAGAAGACAAATGATTTTTTAAAAAGAAAAGCTAAATTTTCGAGAAAAAAATCGTTTTCAGCAAAAAAAGAAAAATTTTCAACCAAAAAGTTGACTTTTCTACTTCAAACGATTAATTTTTAACAAAATAGTAAAATGTTTTACAAACTAGCTTAATTTTCATCAAGGAATATCAATTTTATACAAAAATCAAAGAAAGAAAAAAAAAATTTTGTGCAAAATGGTTGCATTTTTTACCTAAATAAGGGATACATTTTCTTCAAAAAGAGATACTTATATTTTTAAATAAAAGTTTTAGTTTCAATCAAAAACCAACGATCATTGGAAGAATATTAAATTTTCAAACAAATAGTTGAATTTCTTACCAAAATGTTAAATTTTCTACCAAAGTAGGTAACTTTTCAACCAAAAATAGGAATGTTCAACTGATTACTTCATTTCCAACTAAAAAGCTAAATAATGTACAAAAATTTTTAATTTTTAGGCCAAAAAATGGACATTTCTACAAAAAAGTTGAATTTTTAAAAATAATTTTCAATTAAAAATAATGAATTTTTTGCAATATATTTTAACTTTAGGTCGAAGAGCTGCTTTTCAAACCAAGAAGGTTTGATTTTCAACTAATCAGATTGAATTTCTAAAAAAAAAAGAATTTTTAACAATTACATGAATTTTTAACTAGATAAGATTAATTTTTAATTAAGCACATCAAGTGTTTACCAAAAAAGGAATAGTCACATTTTTAGGCAAGAAAATTATTTCCCAACCGAGTGAAAAATAAGTTTCTAACAAAATAGTTGAATTTTGTATTGAAAAGATAATTATTAATTATAATAATTATTTGTCAAAAATAAAATTTGAAAAAAAGTTGAACACATACAAATTTTAAAGAAAAAAGTTGATTTTTTAAGAAGATGAATAATTTTGTACCAAAAAAGACAAATCATAAACAAAATACATACATTTTTTATTAAATACTTTAACATTTAACTAAAAAAGATCAATTTTCAAGCTAAGAGATAGGTAAGTCTTACGCTAAAAAATGTAAATTTCAACTAAAATTTAAATAGTTAAATTTTCAGGCAAAAAAACTCATTTTTAACAAAATAGGTCAACTGTAAACCAAATCAACCAAGGAGACAAACCTCAAATTGAAAAAACAAATTTTAACCAAAATAATTAAATTGTCAGTCAAATATTAGAACTTTGAATCAAACTAGATGAATTCAAAGCCAAAAATATGGTGGCGGACTTTTCAGCAAATAAAAAAAATAAGTAAATAAAACATAACCAAAAATTATTAGATTTACTTTTTGGGTTTTATTAATTTAGCTTGCACTTAAGCAGAAAACGTGGAAAAGGTGAAGCTTTTTAAAATCAGGAAAAAATAAGAATTATTGAATCTAATAAGCTAAAACTCTTTTTTTTTTAATTGTAAAAACACCGGAGAATTCGAAATTTGAGGTTGCAGTTGATTCTAACAGATCCTTGATGATTTCTTCGCATTTTTTCAACGCAAAAATTTTATTTATTTTAAAAATTAATTTTAGCATTCTGATTGAATATTTTTTTTTGTCAAGACATTTTGTTGTAGAGAATTAGTGTAAAGAACATAGCTTTTACTCGAAAATAAAATAAAGAAGTATAAATAAAATCATAGTAGGAAGGTTTCAGGGCTCTAGTTTTCGAAAAAAACAAATTTTTTTCGGACCAAATAGATTTTCTAAATTTATATTCTCTGTGTTTCTTTGCAAAAAGAAGACTTCTAGTTAATTGAAATGAAAGCTAGCTGAATGGATCAATGGATGATTATCGTCACCAGCCTTTGGTGAACTAGTGCAATTCATGTTTTAGAGACACAAAAATTATCCAGAATGTGAAAAGTGCAATAACATTTAATAAAAATGTGTTCAAAGTAAAATTTTTAGCAATTAATACTAACTTTACTAAACAAAATAATAAACAAAATGAAAAAGTTGATGATCTGAAGTTCCGGTTTTTGTGGTGCGGCTTCGAATGCACCAATTATCGAATTCCCCGATCTTTAAATTCAAATTTGTTTAATTTAATGCGAGTTTAACACACAGAAAAATATTCTTTCATGACCACATAGTGGTACTCGACATTAATAAATGTTTCTCATAAATTAATCTTGAGAGTATTTTCATTTGTCGTAAAAGGAATCCTTTTGAGGACAAAATTATACTTTGTTGACCAACTTCACCTAATCTTGCAGCCAAATAATTCTCTTTGTATCAAAAAAATACTCACGCGGTTCTTAACAAATCAAAACAATGTTTTCTCTGATGGAATCTCAAATGGTTCAATTAGCGTGGATATGTACATCGAACTTAAAAGTCACGAATCCCTCGCTAATCTCTAATAAATCGCTATCATTTGTTGAATATCGCAGTCTTCGTTTTTTGGTCTGAGAAGGTACCATAATTGTTGAGAAACAAGGACTAGATGCATATTTCTGTTCTTTCCCTAATTTATTCCTCAAAGGTACAAATTTAGTTCGAGCTCGTTAGGCAACCTCTGGCAAATCTGAGTTTCTCGATGGACTCGCTGAAGACTGAAGGCGGAGTTCAAAGCACACGCTTCGATTGCGAAACCTGTTGTTATAAAAGTGGTTATTGATTGGCACTCATTAACGCTAGTTTCTCACTTTGACGAGTGTGAGAATTGGAAACGCCTTTCCGACTTTCTTTATTTCGTTATCACTTTTAAAAATAAACAACGCGAAGAAAAATGGATGTTCAATAGTATATGTTCAAAGCATAGGATCCTACTACCAAGCATACAGGTATTAACAAGTAGCATCTAGTATCTTTTAAAATATAAGGTTCAAATATATTTTTCTGTTAATCTGAAACATCTAAGATGTTAGATTCGGAGAGGAAATATACGCCAGACCTCTGTCGGTCGCCTGATGAAGCTTACAGTCAATATCGTTCGATGTCATTTCGATGCCATTAAGCTTCTAGATGATAAAGAAAAACACATTTTTCTGTAATAAAGAATTTTCATAGAAAATATTGAAAATATTGTCAATCGTGTAATCCCGGATTGAAATTCGCGAATAATTCAGATTGCGACTTCGCAAAAAATTAGAAAATGTACACAACTTTTTTTGTACAGCACACGATTGTTTTTGAGAGACTTCTGAAGATATCCTGCACATTTTTTTTAAACGAAAATTTCTCCTCTAAAAATATTTATATTCAAAGTTTGATTCATCATTGCACTTCCCATGGGGTAATTATGAATAAAAAATTTTGTTTTCAAATAAAAGTATGTATACCATTTTTTTGGGTCCAGATTATATAAAAATCTTTGTTCAGACTTTAGTGAGAAATAAACTTAAAATAACTTGACTTCTTGATTGTTTAAAAAAATATCTAGGTGTGTTTTGAAATGAATTTTTGCAGGTTGTAGCAAGAATAAATTTTGAAAGTTTGTATTTAATACTTCTTATATTTTTCCGTTCGGTTCATATTAGTTGTAACATAGTTTTTGAAATAATTTTAAATAAATTCATAAAAGTGAACGTCAAATTTTTCAATTTCGAAATAATTTTATACTCTATAGACTAGGATGCACCTATCTATAAGTATCATTATCCAATTTTCGTAATTTCCTGCTATTAGAATATCAATAACTTCCTTTAAAAAAATTCGTACTATCTCAAATATTTATTTAACATAATTTATATAGAATTTTGAGCTTTCAATTCAATCAATAATTACTTCTGCTGAATATGCCATCTTAAATACTATTATATATAATTATAAATCATAAATTTTAAAAAATAATAAAAATAGTTGCACCAAATTTTTGCACAATTGTAATATAATTTTAATTTTAATTTTAATCCGTGCGGATTAATCCGATTTTATATGGTTATAGTTTTAAATCATGCCATTTTTAACATTTTTTTCTAAGTAAGTCTCTCTTAATAATTTGCAATGGAAGGTGCTTGAATATGTAACGTGTTTGACTTGAAATGTAATTTTGAATGCGTACTTTCTAATTGTTTATTTTTAAAATTTTAAACTCTTTAGTGTTAAAGATTTACGAAAAAAGTTTAGAAATTTTTAAAGACAAATAGAAACTCTTAAATTTTAAATGGTAAAATTTTATATTTTCATAATTTCGAATCCTAGGTTTTCAAAAATAAATAGCTTTTTACTTTATAGATTGAAAATCCAAAGTTGTACAGTTTTGAAGCGTGATGAATGTCAATTTTTGAATTTTTAAAACATATAATTGCAAATTTTGTAATCATGTAAATTCATATTGAAAAGGTTTGTAATTTTAAATGATTTTCTTTTGAAATAGTTCCATATGGACGATTTAAAATAGAAAATTGTTCAGTTTTAACGATTTGCAAATTGAAATTCTTTAATTTTCAGCCTCACAATTAGAAAATTTTTATTTCAAAAAATTATAAATGAAAGTTCTTGAATTCTGATGATTTTGAAAATTGAAACTCAACATGTTAACTTTAAGTCCATGTACTTGAAGAAATTTCAAAAGTGAATCATCAATATTACAGAGCTTTTAGCAGTAGAACTTAATAATTTTATAATTTTTATTTGTACGTTTTTTAGAATAAAAACTCTTTTATGCTGAATATTTGAAGAAAAATTCAGAAATTTGAAAACCTGCAATCAAAAACTTTTCAATTTTGAATTGCAAAAAGTAATATTTGCATGATTTTCAATTTTAAGTTAAAATTTTTTTTTTATTATTTAATTTTTAGGACTTTAGATATAAAGTTGTAACATTTTTAAGCGTGATAACTGTAAATTTTTTAATTGTTGAAATATATCACTGCAAATTATTTAATTATCAAGATTTATATTTGAAAAATATGTGATTTTCAATGATTTCCTTTAAAAGTAGTTCAATCTAGACGATTGAAAATAAAAAAATTTTTAATTTAAATGATTTGCTGTTTAAAATTCTGCAATTTTCAAGCCTTACACTCGTAAACTTTTTAAGTCCTTAGATTTATAAAAACCATTTTTTTAAATTTGATGATTTTTGAAACAAAAAATTAAGTTTTCAACTCTTGATATTAAATATAAATAAATTTTATAATGTTAATCATCAGTATTTTAAAATTTAGAATGTAAAACTTAAAACTTGCATTATTTTTTGTTATAAATATTTTTAATTTCAAAGATTCACTTTTCAACGTTCCAGAAATTTTAAGAGATACAATTAAAAACCCTTCAATTTTAAATCGTGAAATTTAAAACTTGCTTAACTATGAAGACTTATATTTTAAAGATATGAAAAATCTTCTATTCTATTCGTCTATAGAATCTGCTATTCCATTCTATTCCAAAATCTTTACCATTGAAGATTTTAATTAAAGAGTTACTAATTTAAAATTCTTACGGCCTAAAACGATGTAAATTAAATTTTTTTTGTTGAATATGTACTTTAATGTTGAAAATTGACTATGGAAAATGCTTCAATTTTGAATATTTGATATTTAAGGTTCTTTAATATATAATGTGTATAATAAAAATATTTATTTATTGTATAATGTTTTTTATATGAGATAAATTTAGAAGAAAAACCTTAAAAAATTATTTTATTTCGAAGTTTGAGATTAAAATAAATTCAGTTTCATCTATTTGAAATTGCAAGTTTTTAAATTTGGAAAATAGGTAAATAACTAGTAATTCAATTTTTTAAATTCATATTTTAATGGTATAAAATTTTCAATGCTTTTTTAGAATACTATTCTATTTTTCTACACAATGTTCTATTCTATTTTCCTCTAAAAAATTCGAACATCTTCAAAGTTGAAGATTTAATTATTTGAAATATTTTAGTTTAAAATAACGTAATTTTGACAATTTTTTGGAGCATGTAGTTCAATTTTGAAGATCTACCATGGAAAATTCTTCAATTTTAAAAACTGAAAAAGTGAAGTTATAAGTGGGGCAAGTAAGAGGAAATTAAGAGAAATGAGGGTTAATAAAATTATAGGAAGTGGGAAGAAATGAGGCGTGGGTTATTAGAGGATGTGAGGAGTAGTAGGGAAAGTGAGTGTAAGCAGGTAAATTATTGGAAGTGATGGCTGGGGAAGGGCAGTAGGGAAAGGGGAGTGTTAGCTTGGAAAGTGAAGAGAGGTAAAGTATAGGAGACGGAAATTAGGGCATAAAAAAGTTGAGGAAGGGAGGAAAAGCAAAGCGTTAAATGAGAAAGGAGAATTAGGGGAAATAATGACAGGGGAAAGAGGGGAAGTGATGCAGAGGGTAAATAAGAAAAGTAAGGAAAGTGATATTCAGGGAAAGTAAGATAAATGAGGTCAGAGAAAAGTAGGGGCAGCAGAGAAAAACTAGAAAAGGGAAAAAAAAGGAACATTTATTGTAAATGAGTGGTGGTTGAGTAGAGGAAGAGAAATAAAATTAGCAAGGGTAAGTAAGCGAAGTGATTTAGAGTAGGTGAAAAGATTGGAAGTAAGGAAAGGTAGTGAAGAAAGAGGAAGAGGAGAGTTTGTAGAAAAGTTTAATTAAATAGGGGAGGGAAAGTGATAGATTAGGAGAAAAGAAGTGAAAGAAGAGTGTTAGCTGGAAAATCACAAAGAGGGAAAGTAGAGGAGACGAAAAGTAGGGAGGAAAAGCAAAGCGTGAAGTGACGAAAGGGAAGTAGAGAAAATAATGACAGGGGGAATAGGGGAAGTGATGTGAAGAGGAAATAAGGAAAGTAAGGAAAGTAATGCTCATGGCATGTAAGGGAAATGAGGGAAGGAAAAAGAATGGGAAGTAAAGAAAAATAAGAAAAGATAAAAGTAGGAAAATTTAATTGTTAATGAAGAGTCATTAAGTAAAGGAAGTGAGGGGAAATTAGTAAGGCGAAGTAGGTAAAGTGATTCAAAGTAGGTAAAAAGATTAGAAGTTAGGAAAGGTAGCAGAAGAAGAGTGAGAGGAGGGCTTGTAGGGTAGTTTAGGTAAATAGGGGAAAAAAAGTAATAGCTTAAGGCACAAGAAGTGAAACAATGGTAATAGCTGGAAAATTAAAGAGATGGAAAGTAGAGGATAGGAAAATTATGGAAGAAATACATTTAAAAAGTAAGGAAAAACAAAACGTAAACTAAAGGGAGGGGAAGTATGAAAAAAAATAACAGGGAAAAAAGGCGAAGTGATGTGGAGGCAAAGTAAGGGAAGTTACGTTGAGAGGAAGTAAGTAAAATTAGGGTAGGGAAAAGTAGGGGAAGTAAGGCAAAATGAAGGAGGATAAAATTGCAGAATTAAGGGTGAATAAGTAGTATTCAAGTGGAAGAAGTAAAGAAAAATTAGTGAAGAGAAGTAGAGCATGTGAGTCAAAGTAAGTGAAATGATTGGAAATAAGAAAAGGTGGTAGGGGAAAAGAAGTGAAAGTGAAAGGAAGGCTTTTAGAGAAGTTCAAGTAAGTAGAGTTAGGAAAGTGATATATGGAAAGGAAATAAGGGAAATGGGGTGTTATCTGGGAAAGTAAGGAAAGGGGAAAGATTTTGAAGAAAGATAGTAGGTGAAAAGTAAAATAAGGGAAGGGCGAGTAGGGAAAATAACGAAAGAAGAAATGAAGAATGTAATAGAGAGGAAAAGTATGGATGTGATCGAAAATTAAGGAAGACTAAGTAAAAAAACTAAAGAGAAATTATTGAGAGTGTGTAGGTGTAATAATGACAGAGTGAGTAGGAAAATTAAGGCAGAAAAGTAGGGGAAATTACCAGAGAAGAAGTAGGGTAAGTAGGAGAAGTAGTTAAAGTAAAAAGTAAAAAAGTAGGAGAAGTAAAAAGAGGAGAAGTTGGCGGAGGGAAAGTGATCAAATGGGAAGTAGCAGAAATGAGTAGAAGAAAAGTAAGGGAAGTAAAGCGAAATGTAGGGAAAGTAAGATTAAATTAGGGGCGGGTAAGTAAAGGGATTGAGGAGGAATTATTGTAGTGGAGTAGGGGATGTAGGTATAAGTAGGTGAAATTATTGGAAGTGTGAGAGGTAAGTAAGGGGATGTAATGGAAGGTAGTGGTGGGAGAATAAAGAGAGGACTAATAGGATAGTGTTGGTGAGTAGAGTAAGGGAAGTAATGTCTATAGAAGGGAAGTAGGAGAAGAAGATTGTTAGATCGGAAAGTTGAAAATGGGTGATGTAGAGAAAGAAAAAGTTGAGGAAGTGAAGAGAAGCGAAGGATGACGTGTGAAACGAGAAAGTAGGATGAAAAGGGAAAAGAATGTGAAGTATAAAAGGAGAAGTATGTATTGAAATTAAAACTAGAGAATTTTTATTCAATTCAAAGAACTTTGAAAACATCAAAATTTTATAAGATGTTAAACTAATGTATACTAATAAACTTTCAAGGTTAGTGAAAACAGAGGAGCTTGAATGTGGACCAAGAACCAATTTAAAGATTATTATTAATTGGATGAAAATGATTATATTTATTAAAACTGTAAGTAACAACGTTTTGGGTATGCACCACACATATAATAAAGGAAGATAAGGCTAATAACTAGGAGCTTGACAAGGACAACAACAAGACCGGAAGTAATTTCCGAGATGAGAGTCGACCGGTTGAACCGACTTGCGATAGTGGTTGAACAGTCAAAGTGGTCTCATTTTGGCATAGTACCCGACAAAGGGATACTATAGAAAGGTCATATCCTGTCCACTTCTGGACCTGCCTGTTAGGCCTGACCGTTTTCACATCAGGCAACGAGAAGCAATTTTCAGAAGAAACAACGAAAAGTACTTGCTATATCTAATTACTATAGGGAACTTTATTAATAGGTCTTTATAATATTATTTTACTTTCAATTTACAAGAGAACCCTAACCTTTGTGATTTTGTCTGAATTCATACTCCATCCAGTAATAGGTCATAACTAAACTTTTATTATGAAAAAAGAACTAAAAAGCGCTTTTTAGCCGTTCTCGAGAAAAATGATTTTTAAAAAATCCAGGAAGGTTACATGGACTGCGATGCGAATGTCTTTGAACTTCTTATTAGAGCAGGTGGTAGCGCACTCAGTTAGTGCCCGGACAGTCCGGGCTCGATTCTTCCTAGCATCATTTTTTTCCAATTTTTAAATAAAAATTTAGTTTATTGCAATTGACTATTTAGTTGATTCTAATCAAATTGAAATATTTATTATTAATTTTTATTCAGAAAAAAATTGATGAGTAAAGTTAAAATAATTGTATATTTTAAGTCTTCGCTAATAAATAGATGAACGATCAAATAAATTTGAAAAAATTTTTAAGTTGTTAAAATTTTTTTATATAAAGTACAAAATTAAGGTCTATGATTTGAATGGTTCCATCCAAAAAAGTGGTGTAACGATAGGCGCCTCAAAAATATCGCAATCATTGTCGATAAAAAACTGATTGGCTTTTTATTATTAAAGTTGTTTTATATCATAAATTTTAATTTTTTAAACTAAATCTACAAGTTATTCTCTCAGATAAAAAAATGACAGAAGACTTCATGCGTATTTTAGTATAAAATCGTTAAGTTGTTAAGAAGATTAAATATTAGTATAAATTTGAGTTTTTTTTTAGGTTTTTCAACGAAAATTAGCATTTTTAACTAAAGATCCTAATCAAGATTTTTAATTTTTAATGATTTTGAATAATTTTCGCGTTTTGAAACAAAAATTATTGAAAATTTATATTATAATAATTAGATTTGATAAAATATTTACAATTTCTCTAGAACTATAGGTAATGTAGGTGTGTTTTTCCTTCAATTGATATTTTTCAACAAAAATTATTAACTTTAAAGCAAACGATTTTTTTTAAATGATAAAATTTGCAATCTTGAACAATTTCGCATTAAGTGAGCGTCTTTTACCGTCAATCAAAACATGCATTTATAGGTCATTCGATCTGAAAGAAGATTCATCATTTTTAAAGAATTTTTTGTCAAGTCGGAGTCTAACGTCGCAAATTATTATTTTCAACAAATTTCTCAAAAAAATTATTTGATATTTTTAACCTGTTAACAGTTTTTAATTCTGTTAATATTTTTTGTCGAAATTTGGTATTTTTATTTAAAAATTAGGTTTTAGAGAAGATTCACAGACTTAATACAATTTCAGGTTATGTTGACGTCTTATACTGGAATTCGGTATTTTTAGAACAAGGAATCAATAAATTTCGTAAAAGATTGAAATTCAGCAAAAATTTTCAAAATTCAAAGGTTTTTAACTGAAATGCCGTCATAGATTTTATAGAAGATTTACATTTTTTGAACAATTCAAGGTCATGTTAACGTTTTTATCGAAAATCGATTAATTTATTAAAAAATAAAAAGATTCACTATTCGGAACAATTTTTCTTATGTTATATGTTAGTGTTTTTAACCAAAAATTTGTATTTTCTAATAAAACAATCATTGAATAGATGTTTCAGATAGTGATGCGTTTCGAGACTTTTCGAGACAAACTTGAGAATCGCTCAAAACATGTTCAGATGAGACTAAAATTCAATGCGGATCGAAAATCTCAAATAAAAAATCGAGATCTCGAGTCGAGAATTCTCGTAAATTCGAAATCTCAAGTCGATAT
>JAUELO010000355.1:584217-602102 GCA_032357855.1 Amphibolips quercusostensackenii
TATATAGAGAGAGAGAGAGAGAGAGAGAGAGAGAGAGAAAGAGAAAAATATTTGAATGTTTCAATAAAAATTATAGTTTAATACTTCTTATTTTGTAAACTGATTAATTATTAGCTGATCAATTTTTTTAAAATATTAAATTACATTAAGATTTCATTTAAATTTGTTTTAATTAGGAACACAAGTTGATTATTTACTTTAAGGCTATGGACTTCAGTATTTTCTACAATGTGTATGATAAAAGTTAATTTATATATGAAATATCTCTATTTCAATAACGTAATTTTTGTCAATGTTTTTGATGTTGTCAAATAAGTATCTGAATTTAATTTTCAAATTTATATATAAGTGTTCTAATTTTTCTTTAAATTGATACAAAAGGTTACAAATAGCTCAAATCTTGAAAAATTCAAGTGAAAATTAAAAAAAAAAGGTGGAGTAAAAATTATGTGAGTATTTTTTTATTTTGAAGTATTTGAAATTATTTGGAATTATTTTAAATTATAGTTTAATCTTTTAGCCTTTTATGTTGTACACAGATAAATTTAGTATTATCTAATTAACATTTTTCACGATATTAGATTACATCAAGATCAAATTTTAATTTCTTAAATTGAGTACATAAACTAATTATTGACTACAAGGTTACGCATTATTGAATATTGAATATTTGTATGATAAAAGATTAGTCATGTTTAAAATATCTCTATTCCGATTATATAATTTTAAAATTTTTTTGTAATGTTCTGGAATGAGTATCTAAATTCTGCTTTGAAAATTACATTTACTACATGCATTTTATTTGTTTCTGAAATAATTTAAAAATGTTATTAATATTTCAAATTTTCATAAAAATATGAAGCAAACATTATTTGAAAGTTTTAATAAAGATAACTGGTTAATGCTTTTCGTGTTGTAAAATGATTAATTTGTACTTAAATGTATGCTAATTTTTTTTTAAATTATTTTTAAGGTTCGTTAATGAATCAAATTTATCACAGCGTAATTTAAAATTGATTCACAAATATAATGTAAAAATAATTTACGTATCTTAATGAAAATAATTTCTTTATTAGATAACATAACTTGATTATTTGTTTTTAAGTAATGGAATAGAATATTGTCTATATTTAACATAATAAAAGTTTATTCAGATTTTAAATACCCCTATTCCAGTTACATAATAAATTCAAATGTTTCTGATTTTGTGGAATGAGTAAATTCTCTTTTAAAAATTATATGTACGTAGCTTTAATTTATTCTGTAATTAGTATATAAAGGTTATTATCAATTCTAATTTAAAAAAAGTATAGGGTAAGAATTATAAAGATAATTATTTAATGCTTTTTATGTTCTGAAGTGTTTATTTAATTATTAGCTAATTCCTTTTTTTTAAATATTATTCGACATCAAGATTGATTTTCAATTGTTTTCTATTGAGTATCATAAATTTATTATTTACTTAAGGGTTATGTAATTAAATATTTCATTACAATTATATAATTTTTTAAATGTTCGCGATGTTGTGAATTGACTACCTAAATTTAATTTTCAACATTAGAGGGACCAATGTTTAATTTTTTTCTGGAATTAGAATAAGAGGTTATAAATCATTTAAATTTTCAGAAATGCATTTCTGAATTTAGCAAAATATATAAATTGAAAATTATTCGAATGTTCCAATGAAATTAATTTCAAACATTATATTATTATCAATTTTAATTATAATTATATTATTATTATTAATTTGTTTTATTAGAACTCAAATTTTGTGGAATAATTTGAAAAGCTTATAGATGAACTAAACATTTATTGATGAAAGTTGAAATAAAAAAATATATATAAGTTGAAAATTATTTGAATGTTTAAATAAAAATAATAGTTTGATTCCTTTTATGTCCTGAACTGAATAATTAATTATCAACTGTTTTTATTCAAACATATATTTTTGCAATCAGTTAAAAAGGTTATCAATAAATTTAATTTTCATAAATGAAAGTTTAAGTTAAAAAAAAATATCAAGTAAGAATTATATGAATGTTTTAATGAACATTATAGTTCAATGCTTCTTATTTCGCGAAATGATTAATTAATTATTAGCTGATAATTTTATTGCAATATTAAATTAAATAAAGATTATAATTTAGTTTTTTGTAAAATTATGTAGCATAAATAATTTAATTACTTTAATGATAAATAATCGAATATTGAATACAATTTGCATAAAAAAAGCTTCTTTTTATTTAAAATAGCCCTATTTCACTTATATAATTTTTCAAATGTATCTGATGTTGTGGAATGAGTATTTCAATTAAATTAAAAAAATTATATATAAATGCGTTCTAATTTTTGTAGCAATTGGTAAAATAGGTGACTAATAAATCACATTTTCATAAATAAAAGTGAAACTTAAAAGAAAGGTAAGGTAAAAGTTATTTGTATGTTTGAATTTATAGATTAATGCTTAAATGAGTATCTGAATTCCATTTTTAAAATTATATCTAAATATTATGTTCAAATTTTATTGAAAATATAATTAATTAATTGACTAGTTAAAAGGTTATTAATAATAAAAATTTTTATAAATAAAATTTGAAGTAAACATTTCCAATGTGGTGGGTGCATCTCATCACGTGATAGTAATTTTTGTTGCATGTAAAGATTACGCTGAAATCGCTGTGAACATAACATATTTTCTTTCTTTTTGGGCTCTTAAATTTATAATAATCAGATATAAAATAATAATAATGAAGTAATTTTCTAGCACAGTTCAAGACCTTAGGTTGTAACAAAAAGGTTTAAAAAATTTCAATATTTTTTGTGGTAAGAACAATATTTTTGTAAATATATGAAACATATAACTATGGAGTTTTACAAAAGGTCTTTAAAAATATATATTTATTTAATTTTTATCATGATCTGCCCACGGATAAAATGTTTTTAAATTTTTCAAAAAAGAAAAAAAATGACATCAAATGTTGAGCGTTCTAATAAAAAAAAATTGTTTAAAAATTTGAATTCACAACCCAAAAATAAGCATTTTCAACCAAAGTAATAAACTTTAAACACACAAAAAATTTTTTAAAAATGAAATATAAACATTTCCCTTGAAAAAAATTAATTATTAACAAGAAAAAACGAAATATCAACACACAAAAATTTCAGCAAAATAGATTGATTTCTAACAAAATATGTTATTTTACAACCACCAGATAAATTCTTAACCAAGAAAATTAAATGTTACCAGAAAAGTTAGATTTTTCATAAAAAAGGAAATATGTACATTTTTAGTGAAAAAAAGTAAATTTCTGATAAAAAAGACTAATTTTCAACCAGAAAGAATAATTTTTTATCAAAACATATCAATTTTTAACAAAATACATGAATTTTTGATCAAATAAAAAATTTTCCAAATAATAATTAACCTAATAGGTGAATTTTTGACCAAAGGAATTAGCTTGTTCACAAAAAAAGTGAATTATACACTAAATGGTTCAATTTTTAACTTGAAAGATGAATTTTCTACCAGAAAAATTTTAACAACATAGATTAATTTTCAACGAAATACTTAAATTTTCCACCACCAGATGAATTTTCAACCAAAAAAAAGGTAAATTTTCAGAAAGAAGAATACATTTTTAATAAAGAAGATTAATTTTTAACCGACGACATGAATTATCAACCAAATGTTTAATTTGTTATAAAGAATAATAATTTTCAACAAGATATATGAATTTTTAATGAAACTTTGAATCTTTATAGTAATTGTTAACCTAATAGGTAAATTTTCAACTAAAGAAATAAAGTTGTTACCAAAAAAAGTTAATTAGTTAACAAACCGACTAGTATTTTACCAGAAAAAAACAAAGTTTTAACAAATTGCAGAATTCGCTTAACAAATAGTTGAATATTCAACTAAAGCAGATAAATTTGTAACTATACATAATATAGTTCAATTTTGAACAAAAAAAGGGTTTTCAACTAAAATGATGAATCATCAACCAATAAAATGAATTTTTAACAGTGTGATTTATAATTATTATTTAAAAAATAATATACTATTTTTAATAATATGCAAGATAAATGTATTAAAATGGATATTTTTCATTTATTGTATGAATTCTATTATAACTGTCATTTGACAAAAACATTACTTGTGCTCATGACAAATATAAATTAAAATACTCTTGCATGCGTCTGTCTTGATTAAATAAAATGTTAAATCATGGATCTTAAATTTTTCTCAGTTTCATTATGCACATTAAATGTTTCATTCTTTTTATTTTCAAATTGAAAATCAAAATTTTAATTTAAAAATAAAGTCATTTAATATTCTTATGTTGCAAATATATCCAGAAAACGTGGTAAATAGAATCTTATAAAAAACTCGAATTCAAAAAGACGAATTCAATTTTTTCCTTAATGAATAGTTTATTTAAAAGTACCTGAAAAATGTATTCTCTATTTTTTTTAATGTTAGAATAATATTGTTAGTACGGTTTCAGATTATTTCACATTTTTTGAAGAATCAATTAAAAAATTCTAAGAAAGGAACAACGTTTTTTGTAAAGAAAGGATAATTAGTGCACGCGGGGCGCGCACAGTGTTCTAGTTTATTTAAAACTAGTGTTTAAAATAGTTTTTAGCAATTCATTTATCCAATCATTCAGCAATAGCATTTCCAATCATTTCTTCAGTACATATAAAAAAATTTGGAAAACCTTAATAATACGTTATACAATAAACATGTCATTAATGACACAATTTCTGTATCCCAAAAAGGGGATTAATGAATAATTAATGTGAATTACATAAATTAAAGATACGCTTAAATATTTTTGCAACTTTGTAGGTCTGTTCTTAATTTATTTAACTGCGCCTTATTCCATAAGGGGTGAAGTTAACGTGCGTAAATACCTACGATTCAATGGATAGTGCCGTCAGACTGTAGTGTAGACAATAGGAATATTAAATAATTGCGTTGAAGCCACGGGAGTAAGACCCATAAAACAGCCTTTAATAAGTCGCGCTCAACGCCATATCGCTCGAGCAAGAATAATTTCCGGGCTTGTAAATGTTGCAAAAATGCAAATAAATAAAAAAGATTGATAGCAGGTAATCCTGTTTGCAGAAACTTCTTTTTGTTGCTAAATAAGAAATGCAGATCTTTTCGATCTTCTGCCGTACTAATTAGTTCCTGACTTCGCTGACTTTACTCGGTCAAAAAAGTACTACAAAAAAGACCAATTATCAAGAAGCTACATACATTGGTAGGCAAAGAGTTGAATCTTCAACCTAATTTCAAGCCGTTATCTTAATGATTTCACAATGTGCTTGTTAAATAAACACCCAAAATATGTATGAAAGCTTTGCATATCATTTTAATTTAATATCAAGGTCAAAATTATCACCTGTTATTTACTATAATTTTGTGCATGTTAAATAAATTTTTGAAAATAATAATTCATTGCTGGTTTTTCTAAAAAAATCATTAAGGAACACCTATATCAACCTTAAGGTGTGCATCTAGAATCTGATGCGAGGAAGCTTTAGATATCAAACAAAGAAATTTTAATAATTGGGTTATTTTAATATGCAACTTACTAATTATATAAAAAATCTCAAATGTTTATAAAATCCTTGCATATCATTGTGATCCAGTTCTAGGACCAGATTGATCACCTGTCATTTACTATGATTTTGTGCCGGTTTAATAAATTTTAATAAATATTTTGTAACTAATAGTTATTTCTTCAATAAAACTTATGGAAAAACACCTTCATCAACCGGAAGAAGTGCATCTAAAATGTGACGAGGGAAAACTTAATTAGATAGAGAGAAAACGGATCTGGATAATCGGATCTTTTTGATGCGCAATTTGCTATCCGAACAACGAATCCCAAATCTGTATAAAAGCCTTGCATATCATTAAGATATAATTTTGGGATCAAACTGATTACCGGTCATTTACTATGATTTTCTGTCAAATAAATTAATTTTTAAAAATATTAAGAAACTTATAGCTGGTTTTTCAATAACACTTATTAAGAAACACGTCCATTAGCCGATAGAAGTGCATCTAGAATATGATGCAGAGAAACGGAATTAGATAGCAAAAAAACGTATCTGTATAATAGGATCCTTGTAATGCGCAATGTGCTATTCAAACAACAAATTCCAAATCTGTATAAAAGCCTTGCATACTATTAAGATCCAATTTTAGGAACAAACTAATAAACTGGAAACTACTATGATTTAGTGCTAGTTTAACAAATCGTTTAATATATTATGTAACTAATAGCTGGTTTTTGCATAACATTCATCAAGATACACTTTAATCATCAAGAAGAAATGCACCTAAAATGTCTTGTGGGAAAAATTAATCAGATAGCGAAGAAACGGATCTGGATAATTGGATCCTTGTGATGCGCAATTCGCTATTTAAAAATCAAATCCCAAATCTTTATGAAAGCCTTGCATACCATTGAGATCCAATTTCAAGAAAAAACAGTCAAACTGGAATTTACTACGATTTAGTGCATATTTAAAGAATTGTTTAATGTATCACGTAACTAATCATTGGTTTTTCCATAACATTCATTAAGAAACACGTCCATCAGCCGAAAGAAGTGCATCTCGAATGTGGTGTGGGAAAACATAATCAGGTAGCGAAACAACGGATCTGAATAATCGGATCCTTTTAATGCTATATAAATAACTAATCCTAAATCTGTATAAAAGCCTAGCATACCATTAAGATTCAATTTGAGATTAAACTAATAAACTTGAATTCACTATGATTTAGTGCCGGTTTAATAAATTGTTTAAAATATTGCTTGGCAATTTAAGTAACTGACCAATCGCTGCTTCTTCTATAACATTCATCAAGTAACACCTCCATCAACCGGAAGAAGTACATCTAGAATTTGATGCGATGAAACTTGATATAGTAAAAAAAACGAGAAAAGGAAGAAGCAAGACGATTCGCAGGGGGCAACGGGCATGACCGGGGCAACAATGGCTGTAATCGTGATACGCGTGTACAGGATCTGTCAATCTAAGTCTAAGACTTTCATGAAGGCAGTTTCCTCCTCTTCTACATTCACAGAGGCCATCCGGGGTTCCCATCATGGCTAATGACACGCACCGGCTTTTTGCCCTTCTTTCCCCTCCTTTATTCACATATTTATCCAGAAGTTGACATAAAGAACAAAACTAGAGTCCGAGGATACTTTTATTCACCTTCGAGCCCTCTCGTTTCGAAATAACCCCCGACCCCCTTCTTAGTACCTTTGAGCCTTTTCCTGCCACTGAGCATGATTAATATAAAATAAATGATTGCCCGGCATCCGGTCTCACAGAGCGTAGCATGGTCATCCGATTGCTCCTTCTTGTCTTTTTTTTCTTCGTACTAGTCCTTTCTTTTTTATTCGTAATCATTTCGCGCAATTTGTCGGTCAAACCATCACGGTTAGTTTGATGTGATTTCATGCTTATTGTCCACGCGAATTGGTTGATGGCGGGAACAAAGCACAGAACGATCGTCGAGAGTCATTAATTTTTTCAAAGTTTTTTAAGAAGAGATTTGTATTTTATGGAAAAAGTAATGCGTTGTGGAAAATGTCGCTAAAGTATGTTTCTTCTATTTGGTAGAATAAGCATTTATTTTTGTTTAACTTTCACAATTTGTTATTGTGGTCTTTTATTATGTCTGTTAAAATTAACAATTGGATATAAAAAAATTAATCTGATCTTTAGATAAAAGTTTTTTAAATTGCAAAATTTTCTCACTCTAATGAAATTTGATCAAGGGCTACATCACTTCAAATTTAGAAATACACAAAAAAAAGTTTCGTTTTGAATAAAAAAGGCGTTAAAATGTACTAAAACAAAATTCAACTATGATTAGTTCGTATTATCCAGAACGAAGATTTTCACGAATATTGAAAGCAATGTGTTTACTTTTCAGTTTGATATTGATCAAAAGAGTACACATTACTGTAGTTCAAAATAAGTTTGCGAGAAAATGATCTGAAACAAAAATAAAACCCTAGTTTTTTCTGTGCATGCATTTTAAATTACACGTAGAAAAAGGTAGAAAGTATTAAATTAAACTTATTGAAATTTGCACCAGTTCGAATGAAATAAAATTCTATAATTCTTATTGTAGAAATACGATTTAAACTGGTAAGAATTTCGAGCGTAGAGCTTCTGAAACGTTTCAGATTAAACAAAAAAATTGGGTTACCTAGAAATCATTATTGATTTGAAACGTAAAAACTCAAAATTTCATGTATAAATCAATTATTCAATTTTACATTCAGCTGCTTTAAATCAATCCTTGTTTATATACTTATACCATGACACATAACAGAAAATGTTTGGGAAAATATCTCATGTCATACTATAAACACAGTTTCAAACAAAAAGTCGACCTAATAATTAACTTAATTGTTCTTTTTTTTAAGTGGACGAATTTCATAGTAAAAAATTGTCAGTAGTAGAAAATTCCTTTCCAATTTCTTGTTTTTAACAATTTCCCGGCAGCTCACTCGATTCCAGAAGTAAGGGGAAAGGAAGTGTCGTGATTGGAAAACGTGCAAAGATAGGGTGGATTGTATGTAGTTGGGAATTTTGTGAAGGAGATAAAAGACCGATTGAGAAAGACAGAAAATAAAAGAAAAGAGTGATGTGGGAAAAGGGATGGAAAGAGAGAGACTTCCGAAGGAGCTCCCTTTACCCTCGCGATCTCAAACCGAACCAGGCTGTGGATCCCTTAAAAAACGGATTTACAACCTGTTGCTGCCTTACATAGCCACTTAAAGATTCCCCTCGATATTGAAAGAATATCTGAAAAGAAGGAGGGCGACCCTCCCTCAATGGTCCCGGGAAATCCTCCCCCTTGTCGTTACTCAATGCCTTGTAAATATAAAAGTCCGGATATCGAGTCAAAGAGGGTCGAAGAGGGTCGAAAAGTAAAGTTAGGAAAACATTCGATTTAAGTCGGTCTAGATGTCCCCGACATAAAGAAGTATTGATAAATTTGTTAAGGCCTATTATCAGTGAAGTAAAAAATAATAAGAAACATCACTGAAAATTAATAAACTGGCCTTGAAATACAAACATCTAATAAAAATGATAAAATACAAATATTTACTAAGATTTAGGAAATGTAAGTTCTAACATTTTACTGGTGGACTGCGGTGGCGTAATGCGCAGCGTATCTTACATGCTTTGGCTCAAAGAGAGCCCGCAGTGAATTTTTTAGAATTTGCTTTCTCGCAGATTTTAATTAATTTGCAAACCGAAAATTTAATTAGCGTTAAAGTGGGACCCAACTTATCAGCGAAGCTTATAAACAAAATCATCTGTCATAAAAATTTGACCTTGACACACTGGTAATAGGTCTCAACAAATCTATCATCATTTTACTAATCAGAATAAAACATGATACAAAATTAATAAACTGGTTTTAAAATACAAATATTTTAAGGAAATACAATTCTCCACAGAGATTTAAGAAATAAAAGTTCTAAAATTACCTTTAATTGACTGCGGTGGCGTAATTGGTAGCGCACCTCACATTCTGTTGGTTTAAAGTGAGCCCGCAATAAATTTTTTAGAATTTAATTTTTTGCAGTTTTTTTATTAATTTGCGAAACATAAAATTACTCTGCGGTAAAGAAGGATCATACTTATTAGCGAAGCTAAAAGACACAATTGTCTGCAATAAAAAATTACCTTGACACACTGTAATAGGTCTCAACAAATCTATCATCATTTAACAAATCAAAATGAAACATTCTATAAAATTATTAATTGGACCTCATATATAAAAATCTAATAAAAACAAATTTCAACTAAAATTCAGGAAATAAATATTTTGAAGTTTTCACTGATGGACTGCGGTAGCGTAACTGGTAGCGCACATCACATGTAATGAGGTGGTTTGTTCAAACCCAGCCATCATTGAATGTTTTAGAACTTTTTTTTCATAGTTTTTAATTATTCGCAAAACCAAAAATTATTTAAAGTTTGAAAATTACTTGTTTTTTGCGCTTTTTAAAACATACTTTTTTTCTCTTGTTCTAAAAAAAATTTCCTTTTTTCTCATTTATTTTACTTAAATGCAAAGCGAATTAAAATTCAATGAAAAAATTAAAAAATTTTTCGTTAAAAAGTCATTTTTTTCCGTAAGAATCTGTAATATTTTTGGTTTTGCAATCATGTTGTTTCGTTGAAAAATCTATTTGGTTGAAAGCTTAATTTTTTGGTTGAAAATTCAACTATTTTCTTAAAAGTCATATTTTTATAGAAATTTCAATTACTTGGCGAAAAGTTGAACTGCTTTGTTAAAAGTTAATTTCTGCAAAATAAATATTCATTAATTTGGTTAAGAAAGAATATTTTTAATATTTCTATCTTTTAAAAATTCTCTCTCTCAGACTGAAAATTCAACTATTTTATTGACCGTTCACTTCTTTTTTAGAAAGTTCATTTTTTTTATGAAGATTCATCATCTTATTTAAAACTATCTTTTTGTGTAAAATTTAACTTATTTGTTAAAAATTTGTTTTTTTTTCTGGTTGAGAATTAATTTTTTTTACTGTTAATTTCACTATTCTATTTTTGCTTTGAAATTAATCTGTTTTTGTTGAAAATTCAACTATTTCTGAAAATATTTTGTTTAAACTTAAAACATTTGGTTTAAAAATGATGTATTTTGTGGGCGATTGGTCTTTGTAGTAAATTAATCTTTTTGGTCAAAAAATTTTTGTTTGATGATTCATTTATTTGGTTGACTGTAGAACTCTTTTGTCAAAAGTTTATTTTTTAATCCAGATTTATCATTTTAGATAAAAAAATCAGTTTTTCAGTTAAAATTCGTACTATTTTTTAAAAAACTTGTTTTTTGTGGAGAAATAATTTCTTTTACTGAGATTTAACTATTCAAATTTTGCTCTAAAATTAATATTTTTTAGTTGAAAATCAAAGAATTTTCTAAATATCATTTGTTTTAGTTGTAAATTTAAGTCTCTGGTTAAATATAAATGCATTTTGTTGAAAAGTAGTCTTTTTTAGTATTAAATTTATATTTTGGTCAAAAAACCTTTTTTTGAAAATTCATTCATTTGGTTCACTGTAGGACCCTTTTGTTAAAAGTTTATTTTTTAATGCAGATTTATTATTTTAGATGAAAAATCAGTTTTTTAATTGAAATTTTAACTATTTTTTTTATATTTTTTTTGGGGGGGAATCAACTTGTTTGACTAAATACCTAACTATTCAAATTTTGCTTAGAAATCAATATTTTTTAGATAAAAAATAAAGAATTAAAAAAATATTTTTCTTTTAAATTAAAAATTTAAGTCTTTGGTGAAAAATGTTAGTTTTCGTAAGTTGTCTTTCTTGGTGTCAAATTAATCTTTTCTGATAAAAAATAATATCTTGGTTGAAAATTAATTTATTTTTTTGGCTGTTGAAGTCTTTTTTTAAAAGCTTATTTTTTACATTCAAATTCATCATTTTATGTTAAAAATCAGTATTTTGGTACAAATTGTAACTTTTCTAAAAATACTTTTATTTTTAGCTTAAAATTCAAGTAATTAGTTGGAAATGTATATGTCTTGATAAGAAATTTAACTTTTTGATTACTAAATTATCTTTCTTCAAATTCAACTATTTTTGTTAAATGTTTAACTCTTTTATTGTAAATTTGCCCTTTTTTTGTAGATTTATAATTTTAACTGAAAATGCATATTTTCGATTAAAAATCAACAATTTTGTTAATAATTCAGTTTTGGTACGTTAATAATTAATTTTTCTAGGAGTAAATCCAAAGGTTTCATTTTTGGATGAAAATGTATTTTTTTTTAGTTACAAACATAACTCTTTGGTTGAGATTCATGTATTTTGTTGAAATACAATTTTTTTCACTTAACCGCTCATTACTTTAAATTAAACTCTTTTTTAAATAACAGATCAGCCACTCGGTTTAAAAGTTAATTACTCTGTAGAAAATTTATTTTTCTTTGTTTGTTCAAGATACATCATTTTATTTGAAAATTTAACTATTTTGATATCAAATTCAACTTTTTGTATATAAAATATTTTGTTCTTTTTTGTATATTTAACCACTTAGTTAAAGGTCGAATTATTTTTTCAATTTTTTTTTAATGTTCACCTCTTTAGTTGAGAATCGTACTATTTTGTGAAAAAAAAAATTTTGTATTAAAAAGTCATTTTTTTAACTCAAAATTCAACTTTTATAATTTTAATTGCAGCAATGACGAAACAATTTTGTATTTTTTGACTGAAAATTGAATTTTCAAACTGAAAATTTGACTATTCCAGTTTTGATTGAAATCATTTCTTTTTCAGTTATAAATTCAACTATTTGGTAGAAAATTCATGTTTTTTGTTAAAAATTTATCTTTTGGTAGAAAATAAATCTCCTCGTTTAAAAATTAATCTTAATAAGTCACAAATGCATCAATTTGTTTAAAAACTTAACTATTTTGTCAAAAGTTTAATTATTTTGTTGAAAAATACAACTATTTTGTTGCAGTCATCTTATTTAGTCGAAAATTCAACTGTTGTGTTATTGCAACTTGTTGCTTGAAAATTTATTTCTGTTTATGAAAAGTTTGTATTTTTGGGTTCGAAATTTATCCCTCTTAGTATGATATTATTTTTCATTAAAAATTTTGCTTTTTTTTGAAAATCTGAAATATCTCACCTTCAAATATTAGGAATTTTAAGCGTTTCATATTGCATTTAATATGTTAGGCATCTAGATAATTTTTTTTCAGAAAAATTTATTTTTCTGCTATTCCCCTATTTTCGTAAAAATTCGTCAAGGGTTATGTTACTTTTGAGGAGGGGGGGGTAAACAAGACTACAATTTGAATTAGGAAGGACAAGGGACTCATGTTGCATAAAAGTTTGTTAATTTCTAGAAAGAAGCACTTCCTTTGGTCACACCCTACTATTTCTGGTACAGAAATGGATTTTTATTGCAACATTTCATTATTATTGTCCTTATTATTATAATATTTTTCATTTTCCATTGTGCTAATTATTTCGATTTTTATTTCATTCCTTTTGAATATTTGATAATTGATAAATATTGATGTTGCATCGCTCAATTTATCAATGTACAGATTTTTCAAAGTATTAATATTTTGATCAAAATTTAGATTTGCAATACATCTATAGAGGGAACTGAAACCATTAGTGAATAAACAAACAGCGGTTAGCCGTGTGTGTATTTGTGATTAACGTGGAAGCTTCGCATACCCACCTCGACATCATGTGGTTGAACATTCCCACCCCTTCCCTAGTTCTGTTTTCCCTTATCCATATAGATGTTCAATCTATAGGCACCATCGATTGGCTCCATTCTCCTGAAACGGGCCACTGATGGACCAAAACTATCCTCGAAATTAAAACATTTTGTTATTTTTCTAAAAGTTCGAAAAGCGTCCGAATTTAAGTAAAAATGTGAAGCTCTAAATGTGTTACGAGATTGAAAATGACGAGAAAATAAACAAAACATGATAAATCCAATTGTGTTAATTTCTAAATTAATAGACGAATTTTTTATATTCAAGCTAAACAAACCTAAAATAAAGATTATCATAGATGCCCGTAGATGAGAGCATCTGCATGAATATATTATTTTAAAAATTACTTAATTTGACTTATTATTGTTCTTGACCACAAAATACTTTATAAGTTTAAACACTTATTAAAGCAAATACATCCATCATTCCTTTATCGCTTTTCAACATGCTAACTGAAATTTATGATATTTATTATTTTTTTGTCGTTGATTTTAAACCAATTTATTTAGATTATTTCATTTAACAAATAGGTAGAGATATAATCCAAACATTATAATAAAAATAGTATAATAAAACACAATAATCTAAAAACTGTCAATTTCATAATCATCCTTTAAGAAATATTAAAACAAAAAACAGATACCTTACGATAAATTAAATTACAGTTCATTTAAAAATGCACTACAAGAATTTTTAAAATAAAGACACTATGCTTGAGATTTGTTTAAATCTGCAGGGTTGCCTAAGAATATCATTAAGACTAATTTAGTTCTTTTAATTGTCACTATGATCTTTTTTAATTGACTAGCATATTTTGTTTACAGAAATTTCACAAATTTTTATGTGCTCAAATTTGTGTATTTTATATTACATATGGTGTATAAAAAACCTAATATATAACTCAATATTATTTAAATGTCATCTTTGCACTTGAGAAAATGAGGTTGCAAAAAAGGATGTACATACATTGAGGTAAAAAAACTGATGTGCTCATTACCTTTACAAAATAGTATTTGATAGAGATAATTATGGTCCTTAGTTGGGTATCATTGAGTAATACAGTAACAATTTATTTATTAGGGCCTTTAATGATGATTATTTTATAAGATTTCATGTTTTTCACAAATGTTTTGTCTTTTATTCTTTTTTTATTTTCAGCTTGATGAGTAGTGGGTTTTTATGTTCCTTCTGAATAATAATCCAACAAGTCGGATAAGACTAATTGCAAAATTCTCCTAATTTTTGAAAGGTCTTTTGCGTTATTTTTTTCAGTTAATTTCTGTTTTTTATGGTTGCTTAATTTATTATAAACTTCACGTATGTCTTCTTTAGCAAAAGTATCTGTAAGATGTTTTTGATAGTTTATAGTTTATAGTGTCCTTTATTAAATTACAATTTTCCTAATGAGAATTTACGTAACTAAGTTGTATGCATCTATCAATTAAATTTTTGATAAAACCAATGTTCTGATTCAAAAAATAGTAAGAATTGTTATTTACATATTGTGCAAAATAGGTAAGTTTATGATGCCAGTTTGTTCATGAGTACCATGTTCATCAGTTTTGATAATAAAAACATCTAAGTAATTTTAAGTGGTGTTAGCTTCAATTTCACAAGTAAACTGTATCGAAGTTTCAACATTGTTAGATGCGTTAACAAAATTCTATAACCTGTATTTTGAAATCATAATAAAAACATCATCGCCTTATTTTTTAAGAAAATCTGATAAAATTTTTAAATTGGCAAAGCTCTTTTGTCCACATACTCATACATCATACTTGTTGGCGATAATCGGGGACAAAGAAGAACATTGTTAAAGTTTGTAATATTTGTTTGTAAAGGAGAGCAATTTATTTTTAACAAGTAATTCCACAGTTATAATCAGATTATCAATTAGAAGATGAATCAACTTTTTGAAAGTATTTAGTTTGTGGTTTACACATTTTAGAGACATATCAAATGGAATGTTATCAAACATGAACACCACGTCGAAAGATACTAAAGAAGAAGTGATTGGTGTTTTTTAAATTTTATTCTCATTTTTTAATTCAACTTCTTGCCTGAAAATACAGCTATCTTTTTAAAAATTCATTTCTTTTTTGGTTCAAAATATCATCTATTACATTCTTTGTTAAAAATTTGTTTTTTATATTTTAATCTCATCCTGAAATCCCAAATATATTTGATTAAGAATAATATTTGATACTTATAATATTGGACTGTTCGCAAATAATAAAAGGGGTTATCCACAAATTACTTGAGCTATTTTTATTAAATTCTTAACACCCCACATCATATGTAAAATAACATGAGATTTGCTCCCGCCCCCTTCAATCTCACTAAGATTTTATAAACATGGGAAACAAACACACATATAGAATAAAAAATTCTTTTCATAAGGTTATATTAATAATTAAATAAAATTAATTTTATGAAATAAAATGTGTTAAGAATAAAAAACATTAAATGTTGCACAAAATGTTGCGTAGGCAGATACACTTTGTTTATTTGGAATTCAAAAAGGTGCAGTTAAAAATCAAATAGTGTGCAATAGAAAATTACGAAAAAGATATGAAAATTCTTGCAAAGTTTTACATTTTGCTATGAAGTCATCCTTTAACTTGAACAGACCAATTTTAAACAAAGAGTTGCATTTTTAACAAACAAAAAATTGACTTTCTGAACAGTAGGATGTATTGCTTAACAAAATGCATATATTTTTCAAGATGCAGTTAAACTTTTAATTGAGAAGTTTGCTTTTTTGCTAAAAAGACATATTTATCGCAAAATACGTATTTCCAACCAAATAGTTAAATTTTTCACTGAGAAAGATAAATTTTCTACAAAAAATGGAATAGTTAAATTTTCTGTTTAACAAAATTAATTTTCGACTAAGAAGATGAATTTAAAGACTAATAAAGGCTGATTTTCA
Organism: Amphibolips quercusostensackenii; assembly: GCA_032357855.1. NCBI lineage: Eukaryota > Metazoa > Arthropoda > Insecta > Hymenoptera > Cynipidae > Amphibolips > Amphibolips quercusostensackenii. The sequence continues at coordinate 600,496 of JAUELO010000355.1, forward strand.
ACTTAACAGTTTAATTTATGTATCAACAATAAAATAGCCAATTTTCAACCAAACAGTACAATTTTCAAATTAGAAGATTATTTTTTTTGCAGAAAAAAACATTTTTAAAAATACGTTAATTTCCAACCAAATAGTTGAATTTTCAACTAAAAAATATCAATTTTCTACAAAAATAAAAAAAATGAAATTTTCCTCTCAAAAAATTATTTTTTAACCAAAAGATGAATTGATGAGAATAGAATAGTAAAATTTTCAGTTTAAAAAAAAATTAATTTTTAACCAAAACGATGAGTTTTCAATAAAAAATTCTATAGTTAAATTTTTAACTGAGAAGATAGTTTTTTGCCAAAAGAGACAAATTTTCAACAAAATACATAAATTCTTAACCAAATCGTTTAATTTTTAAGTGAGGAAGATGAATTTTCTACGAAAAATAGAATAGTTAAATTGTCAGTTTAAAAAAAAAAATTAATTTTCAACCAAAAAGATGAATTTAAAGTCAAATTTTGTTAAATTTTCAACTAAAAAAAATTGATTTCTTACAAAAAGGAAAAAGGAAAATTTTCTGCTTAAAAAAATATTCGTTAACAAAAAAGATGAAATGTCGAGGATTGAATGGGTTAATTTTCAGTTGAAAAAAAAATAATTTTCAACCAAAATGATAAATCTTTTTAAAAAATGAGATAGTTCATATTTCAACCAGAAAATATTTTTAATTTCAATTCAGAACAGTTGAATTTAATATAAAAATACAAATTCTTAACAAATAATGTAATAGTTGATATCTGCTCAAACAAAAAATATTTCAATTTATTACCCAGAGATATTAATTTCTGTCAAAAAGATGAATTTACAATTTTAAAAAATTCATTTTTTACCGAAAATACAATAATTCAATTTTCAGTTAAAAAAATTAATTTTTAAGCAAAAAAATGAATTCCAAATAAATGTTATACTTATTATTTCACCGAAAAAGATCAAAATTGTTCAAAAAAAGTCAATTCTTAATAAATTACGTAAATCTTAAATCAAATAGTTAAATTTCAAGTCAAGTAGACTGATTTTCCTCCAGAAAGGACGATTTTTTTGGTAAAAAAATATTAATTTTTTACCAAAAATGGAATAGTTGAAAAAAAAAGTTTTGAACATAGTGCTTATTTTTCGACCAAATAGTTGAATTTTCTATGAAATTGTATAATGTTTGTTTTTGAGTAATTCTTAGGCGTAAAAATATTTTACTGAAGAAAGGATTTTACCCCCCCCCCCCTTTTACGTCTTACAGTATAAAAAAATCGTTAATTTCTTCCCCTCCCCCTAAAAGAACTGTACGTAATTTATAAACGGCCTCCAAACGGAAGGGCAATAAGCTAGCTAATAAAAAAGGCAAGTTCCTTACTTCATTTAGAGGTAGCTATCAAAGAATAAAATCGACATACCCATAAATCAACAACAAGATTTTACTTCCCTCCCCTCCTCAATCGGGTTTAAAATTCCAAAAAAAAATATTACGCAATTTATGCACCATCTCTAAGAAAGTTGATTTAACTTTGATCTTCAAAGAGGATTTTTCTTTTATTATATAAACAAAACATTTTTTTAAATTTATC